>CAMZMU010000107.1:96390874-96478107 GCA_947311845.1 Poa pratensis | reverse complement strand
TTCAAGGGAAAACACTGTTGGAGCGTCCCTCGGCCCATCTCGATTGCTCGGCGGGTCTTACCTTTACATTTGCGTATGCAGCATCCGAAACATCTGCGATTGGCATAGTTCGGGAATTTATGAAGTTTGATTCTTTGTTTTGTGAAGTACTTAATGCTTTCAATCGAGCCTGTATTCGAGTGAATTTTTCTTACCTTGTTTGGAAATCTATGGGAGCGCGACAGCGCTCCCATGGGAGTAGCCCCCGAGATTGTGGTTTATTGTCTTGCAATAGAGGACAATCTCAAATCATCCTTTTACTCTTTTTGTCAATCGAAATATTTTGTTTTGAAATCTATGGGAGCGCGTCAGCGCTCCCATGGGAGTAGCCCCCGAGATTATGCTTTATTTCGTTTGAAGTAGAGGATAATCTCAATAATTTTGCTCCTTTTTGATCAATCGCAACAAATTTTTGATATGCTCCCATGGGAGTACCTTTGCTAGTCGAATCCTTGCGTCGATTGTAGTCTCGAACCCACCACTCGAATGTGGACGTTATCACTGCCCCTGACGTCATTCATGACGTCTTTGGCGTGCGCCCGCCATTTGACAAGACGTGTCTGTGTGGGCCCAATGCACAGTTTTGACCGCAGAAGACGCCGTTTCAGCTTTGATTTGACCGGACGTGGCGAATTTTTCGCCGCGCCATCATAACCTCCTAGGGTTTTGTGCGTAGTGGGCGACGTGGGATGCGACGGTTGCTCTCTGCGCCGCCACGTGTACGGCCAGATGCTATGTGCATTTGGACGATTACGATGGGTTTTGCGTTGTGCGGTAAGTAGCAATATTTGCGCAAGATTTGATTTACTTGCCATTCACTTCCTCTGTTCCTCTTCTTCCTCGCGCACCGCACACCATTGCTCTGCCTCCCAAGCTCCTTGCCGCTTGCTCCTTGCGCAATGGCGCCAAAGAAGATCAAGCGTGCCGCTGCAACTGCCTCCGCCACCGATCCATCGGACAAGGGGAAGGATGCGGCCGGCGAGTGAGCCTGCCGATGCGCTTTGAAGATCCCCGGTGACTGGACCAGATCCAGTGTAACCGAGGATACCCTTTCTGAGTACGTCAGAAGGGTTGGCTGCCACCAGCTGACCAGCTGGCCGCGCGTGCTCCAGGTCTGGAGGTACGCCCTGACCCTCGCAACGGCGAACGCGTCTGCTTCGCTGAATTCCTTCCCCGCGGCTTCTCTCTCCCTTTGCATGATTTTGTGCGAGGGCTTCTGTACGCCTATGGCCTACAGATTCATGATCTTACTCCCAACAGCATTATGCATATCGCCTGTTTCATGGTGCTTTGCGAGTGTTTCTTGGGAGTGTCCCCCAGCTGGGCATTGTGGAAGCATATCTTCAAGGTGCGCCACAATTGCCGGGGTAAACGCCCTTGCCCGGTGGGTGGATTTCAAGTCAAGTGCGAAGCGATTCGCATTACTTTAGCTTGAAGACAGTCGATCTGCCCAAGGTTGGCGGACCAAATGGTTCTATGTGCCAGTCGACCAAGTGGTGCTCCCCTTTTTCGATTGAGAATCCTCCGAAGAAGACGGTGGCCTGGGACCACCCCATCTCTCCTGCTGAAGCCAAAGAAGCCACCCCTTTGCTGAATGAGATTGGAAAGTTGCTGAAGACTGTTTCTGGTATTCAGTTGATCAGCACTTATTTGAAGATGCGAGTGTGGCCCATGCGCCTTCGTGCCCACCCGATGTGGCAGTATGAGGGTCCACTCGACAGCACCAGGATGAGCGCCTCCGAGTTGACGCCAAAGGAGCTCAGTGCTCAGGTGAAGAAATCACGAGCATCAAAGCTTCCACAAAAATCGACTTCAACTTTTCCCACGTCCCCTACGGGCCAGAGAAGGCCTTACCCGCAGTGAGTGATTCTTTTTGCCGTTTTTATGCCTCACCATCTGCCTTTGCATCCTTTTTGCTTCCGTTCTTATGATTATGAATTGTACTTGCTACATAGGGTCACTCGACTACCACCTCTCTCCCTCCTCTACCCGAAGCCGGGCCTACTGTGGAGACGGCAGTACAGGAGGAAACTGCCCATTGCTGACCCTGCTTCTGCCCACTCGACTCCTCAGGAGAATCCCGAAGAAGAAACAGGGGAAGAGTGGAACAGGTTGTAGCGGATGCTTCGGATGAATCAGATGCTGAGCAAGGTCCTCGCAAGCCTAAACGCCAGCGTTTGGTTCTTCCGGAGTCTTCGAGTACAGAGGATGAGCAAGGGGACACCGGTAATTCGGGTATCCCTTCTCCTGCCAAAAGCCACCCCTGACTGTCTCCCCTCTGGCCTCTCGTCCTCCTGCCACTTCGAGTAACACCTCTCGACTGGGTGTTTTCTCTCTTGGTGACGAACCTGATCCGATGAAGAAGATGAGCCAAGGTTTGCTTAATGTTAATTCTTAATTTGCAGCCGCGCCTTTATGGTTTTGTTTTTTGATTGCATGTGTTTTTGCTTTTTGATACTAGTGGCAAATCGCCATCTCCCCCTCCAGTCGCGGACACGTCGATTGTGGCGCAGCCATCCACCCTTCCAGAGGCAGCACAAGGCACTTCTTGAAGCGGCCAAGGACGCAACTGAGCTGATGGTTGATTTGAACAAGGAGAAGGCTGCCCCAACCGCGGATGTCGTGGCTTCCTCCTCCAAGCCTGCCTCTTGGACTGATCACGTGAGTGCTTCTGTTTACTTATACTTGAAAATTTTGTTTCTTCTGCACTCGACGATAACATGCGTATTCTGTTTCAGCCTATGTATGCCGCCCTGGCCCCTTGGGTCCAGTCCTTTGTTCGGGTGGAGCAAGAGAGGGACTCCCTGCAGTCAACTTCGACTGAGCTTGCGCGTAAGTGTTTTTTGCTAAAAACTTTCCCTTCTTTTGAAGTTATGATACTAATCGAGAATGTTTTTGAACTCCGCAGAAAACAAGAAGTCAGCTGAGGAGCAAGTGGAAGGCCTGAAGAAACAAGTGCAGGACTTGCAACCAAGCTCTCCACCCAGCAGTCTGAATCGAAGAAAGCACTTGCTGATGCTCAGGACGCAACCACTCGCCGGATAAGGAGCTTGCTGCACGTCTGTGGGCTTGGCCCGTTCTGCCAAAGGTGAATGACTATTTTTGCGAGTAGCTCTTTGGTTATTTTAGCAGCTTTTGCTCATAACTTATGCTTTCTGAATTTTGAAGGTTCCGAAGGCACCTCGGCTTCCACTAAGCCATCGAGTGACTCACTGTCACTCGATGATGCAATAACGGAACTCGAGTCTGTGTTGTCCAAGACCAAAGGCGAACTGGCTACCATGACCAGCACCCTTAGCAATTTGCACGCGGGGATGTGTCCTACAGCCGCCGCTCCCTCGACTGCAGAAGGACTGGCTGCAGCTTTTGGCGAAAGATCGTCGATTGTGGCGGATTTTGCCCGCGAACTCACGGTACGCGGCTCGGAGTACACCCTCAGGCTTTTGTTAGGCAATGGTGTAGAGGCCGATTTCGACAGTGCTTTATCGGACTACCCGAAAAAGCCTGATGGAAGGCCGCTATCATTCAGGGGTGTAACCGAGCCAGCTACTCGTCTGAGCGAAATCTGCGTCCAGACTATGGAGCGCCGGGCTGAAGCTGTTAGGGCTCAGTCGCGTAAAACTAGGGCAGAATCCATCTCACAGGCCTAGGAACTTTTTATTCTGTAATTTGATTACTCGAACCTGGCATGTATGCTTTTGCTACTTATGTTTATGCTAGTATACTTTTGGGTGCTATTGTTTGAATGAAATTTGCTGAATCATCTGAATTTTGCAACTTCGTGTGTCCGGGCTTCTGAATGTTGCGTTTTATGAACCAGCCACAAGAGTGCGAGTTGGTGGACCTTCTCCTTCTCATATCGAACATCTAGTCGAGCAAGGGATGATACGAGGGCACTTGCTCTTGCAAAGAATCGAGTGAGTGAACTAGAGCAAGAACTCAAAAACACTCGATCTGAGTTGGAGCTACTGCGTTCCAAGCCAAGTTTTGCTACCCAACGCGAGGATTATGTTCTTGGCGAGATGGACCACATAAACAGGCAACTCCAATGTGAGTTTATGACACCATTTTTGCTTAAAAAGTTTTCATTTGCTTGCATTATGCTTTGGACCAATAGTTTTTGGCCTTTTGCAGGTTTTGTTCCTGATGCCCAGCAAGAAAATAGGAGGGTCAACCGACTCCTCGATAGTGCTGTTGATGTACCAACTACTGGCAGGCAGCATTTTTATTTGGACAAGGTGCACGCTCGCACACTTGCTACTTTGAAGGATCGAGTATGGCGAAACGCCCAAGTGCTCGAGATGTGCAGACGTATCTTCACTCGCCTAAATTGCGCTTTTCCCGTCAGGGCCTCAACCTCAAGGCTTGTTTCCCTTGATCGATATCTTTCGAGTGACGGACTCAGTCAAAGAGTCTTTGATGCAGCTTGCTATTCTTGGATCCAACGCCACTATGGCTTACATCCGAGACCGTAAGCCAAATTTTCGATTCGACCTCCTGCAAGGTACACTTGTATCCCAATCACATTTGATCGAGACACGCTCTGCTGCTGAGGAACTCATCGATTGCTGCAAGGAGCAGCTTTTTGGTCTGTACTGGATACAAAGGATGAGCCAGATTCTTAACTTGTAAACTTTTTGAAATCCTAGGCATTCTCCAATGTAAATATGTTTCTTGTATTTGTGGCGAAATATTTATATGCGTATATTTATGACAGCCCCCGAGTCTATCGAGTGGGATTTTTGAGTAGTTTTGCCAGCCCTCGAGTATATCGAGTGGGTTTTAGTATTTTTGCTTGACCCAGCCCCGAGTATATCGAGTGGGGTTTTAGTATTTTGCTTGACCCAGCCCCCGAGTATATCGAGTGGGTTTTTAGTATTTTTGCTTGACCCAGCCCCCGAGTATATCGAGTGGGGACCCAGCCCCGAGTTATCGAGTGGGTTTTTTAGTATTTTGCTTGACCCAGCCCCCGAGTATATCGAGTGGGTTTTGTAGTATTTTTGCTTGACCCAGCCCCCGAGTATATCGAGTGGGCTTGGGTTTGATGCTCGAGCCCCCGAGTGTTTGAATAGGGTAAACAATAAAAGGCATATATGAGGAAAATGTATCTTTATTCGAAATGTGTTTTCGACCAGCAAGCCGCCTCATTAAAACCTTCCAGTCCCCTTAGGTACCCTGGTAAGGGAAAAGAGTGCGTCTGAAACCTGCTGGTTCTTCCGATATTATGCGCCTATTACATATCTATTCATAGAACTGACGCAGATGCGTCCTTCTATATACTAGTGTGACTTGACGACATGTTGACCGTCTCTGATCCTTCACTCGCCTGCCCCTTGTGCTTCATCGCGTCGTTGATGACCTTGAGCCCTCTGTCGATTGCCTTTTTCTTGCTTTCTGGTAGAGGTGTATTGGAGACCTCAAGCTCGGCGAGTGATTGCTCCATCCCGTACATCTCTGAGATTTTGCTGAAGTCACGGTCACATGAATCTGACCTTTGAAAGTTCCCGTTGATCGTGATGACTCCTTTTGGCCCTGGCATTTTGAGCTTGAGGTAGGCGTAGTGTGGGACGGCCATGAATCGAGCGAAAGTGGGGCGCCCAAGTATTGCATGGTATTGTGATTTCCAATCGACCACTTCAAACTCAATCGACTCGGTTCTGAAGTGAGTAGGGTCTCCAAACGTAACATCGAGTTGTACGGTGCCTTCTGGGAGCACTGCTTTGCCTGGGACGATGCCGTGGAAGGTACTTGCGGACTTTGGCAGATTTTCGACTGATTTGTTCATTCTACGCAGCGTATCTGCAAAGATTATGTTGAGACCGCTACCTCCGTCCATGAAGACCTTGGTCATGGCGTAGCCTCCAATTTGAGCGTCGAGCACCAAGGCTGCATGCCCTGGTCGATATACTGCGGGTGGGTGGTCCTCTCGATTGAAGTAATCGGAGTTTTGACCCTTTCAAAAAATTGTGATGGCTGGGGGTGCCATGACCGCCATATTGACGTGTCGAGTGTGTAATTTTTGCTCTCTATTGGAGGGACGTCCTCGCTGGATCATGTTCATCTGCCCGCGAGTTACGGGATATTTTTGTTCATCTCCTGCTGCATCTGGTGCACGGCTGCTGCCATTTGTGTTCCCGTAACGGGTTGTGCTGGCACCATGTATACTGGTGTCGATTGCGCTGGTGCTGGTGCAGTATACACCTGAGTAGACTGTGTTTGTGTGGTATGGAATATACCTGTGCTTGTTGTACTTGTTGCGGTGCTGGATATGCCTGAGCAGGTTGTGCTTGTGATGTAGTCGATGGAATCTGCACTAGTTGAGGAGGTGCACGCCCATCTCTTTGCAGTCGCAGTATATGTTCAATCGCAAGTTGATCAAATTCCCTGCAATTTCTCAGCGAGTGGTTAGAGCGAAGCTTACCATCATCCCCTTTGTAAAGATGGAACCTGCAATAATCGTCCATCTTCTCGATTGAACGCTCAGGATCTTTGTCTGCTCGCCTGCGCCACTCTGGCCTTCTGTAGCTATCTCGGTCGTCGCGTCTGTGCTCTCGACTGTCACGTCGATCGTCTGTACGGTGGTCTCGATTACCTCGGCGATCGTCTGTATGATGATCTCGATTATCACGATGATCGTCGGTCGTCTGTCAGTTTGGTCGCGACTGTCCCTTGACTGGACAAAGCCTGCTGCAATGAAGTTTGGATGGTCATCGTCGTGATAACGATTCTTGCGTTTGCGCCTTCGATCATCTCTGTAGCTATCTCTGCGGTCTCGACTGCCCCCTCGTGATTTTCATGTGATGCTACAGGTCGATTGCCTCGTACGGAGTCTTCTCCGTCTGCCCACTTTGTTGCGAGTACCATGAGTGCGGCCATTGTTTTGGGTCTTCTCGACCAAGTGTTTCTTTGAAGTCTTCCCTCCAGAGTCCGTTTTTGAAGGCGTCGATTGCCCTATCTTCTGATACGTTGCCTACTGAGTTACGGATGGTGGTCCACCGCCGTATGTACGATCTCAGAGATTCATCTGACTTTTGCTTGCAGGTCCGGAGCTCCTCGAAGGTTTTGGGGCGCTCACATAGAGGCTCGAAGTATTTGATGAAATCACCCTTGAAGTGTTCCCACGAATCGTAGTATGATTCGGGTAGCGATTTGAGCCAATCGCGAGCCGTTCCTTCCATCATAAGTTGTATGTACTGCATAGCTGTAGTTGTGGTGCCGCGCTGACATCCGACTGCCAGCCTGTAATCTTCTAGCCAGCCTGATGGCTCTTGTTTGCAGTTGAACTTAGGCGTGGTAGCTAGCGAAAATTTCTTGGGCATACGAGCCTCCCGGATCCGTCGAGTGAAGCATAGCGCTCCACATGGCCCGATTTCTGCTTCCGAGTCTGAGCTGTTGCTGTATGACCTCCTCGAGTGGCTCCTACTGGAACGATGACGACGTGAGCTTTTTCGACTGCTCCTTCCCCGAGGGCTTCGACTGCGACGGTCCCGATCTGTATCTCTCCTTGGAGTTGCTTGTGGATGCTGTATGGCTTGTGCTGCTATTGCCAGTTGTTTGTACAGTTGGAGGTGCTGATCCCTCTTTGGGTCTCCTGCAGGAGGTTCGATTGTTCTGAGAGGTGCCTAGCGTCATCAGCGCCCCGGCTGGCTCAGTAGGTATGGGAACTCCTTCCGCGTCGACTGCCATAAAGGCTGGGTTTAGGTTCGAGTGACCGCTGCACGATCTGCGTCTCCGAGGTTTATGAATCGTGACCTACCGCGGGTCGTTTCTGCCTGTTGAATTACAGACAATGCTCTTCGTCGAGCACTCGATATGCTGGCTTGCTTTTTGCGTTCTTCGAGTACTGCTCGGTAATTTTTAACCGTATCGATTCTTGCCATTGGAAATATTGTAAGGTTAATACCTCTTCTGGAGTTGCGTTTGCTGGTAGCATTGTGCAGCTCTCGATTACTTTGCTCACTTTTTCCGCCATCTCTGCGGTGATGGTCAGCGTGGTTGTTCCGTCTGGCATGGTGACTGTGCAAGGGTATTCTGTAGGTCGACGGCATGTTGCGGCTGCTGATGTTTCTGCTGTACTCGCGGTATATACCTGATACGGTACCACCCGATCCTCCATCCATGTGTTGCTGATGCGTTTTATGGATTCGGCGTCGTCGTCCAGGCTCATGTTGGAGTTGCTTTGCTTGTTGGGGTTTCCGCCACAATCGAGTATATCTTCGAGTGCTTTGTCCAGGCTTGTCTGCGTCGCAGGTGAATATCTCGTGGTAGCACGGATTTCTGGGCCGTTGAGATCGGCGAGATATATGTTGTCGTCTATGTTCTCTTCGTTCCCCGCGACGTCATTGCAGTCGACGATGTCGTCGAGTGACTCGATTGAGTTGTTTGGGCGGTACGCAGATTCGATCTCGCTTCTTCCAAATCTTTTTGCCACCTCGTTACGGAACTCTTGCGAGGTCATGGACGTGCTGAGAGTCGCTTGGCGATTGGATCGGGACGACATGTGACGATGTTGCGCCCAAGATGGATGTGTTGCAGTCGAAGCGTTGTCGTTGTCTCCATGTCGAGTGTCTCCACGTCGAGTGGATCTAACAGGTCCTGCACACCATCTTTATCGACAAAGAAGTTAAATTTTCAACCGTAATATCCAAACCTGATTCGAGTCCGGCGAAGGCTTGTTGAGCTTCCATCGAGTGCGGCGTGAGCCTCCTTGGAGATTTTGGCGAGTGATCGCTTTTTGAATTGATGCTGGTGGATCTTGCCGGCGAGTTGCTGTTTGCAATGGTGGTTGGTGATTTGCTTTTTGATGATGCAGTAGGCGAGTTACCTTGTGCAGATGCGATCGTCGGGTGGCGCTTGATGATGAAACCGGCGAAACCGTGAGCCCAATACTACCTTTTCCCACAGACGGCGCCAATTGTCGAGGTGTGCCCTCGGCAAGTCCCGTGGTTGCTATACTTAGGGTTGATTGTGTGGTAGAGAACGCGTAGTATCGGTGGAATCGACGGCTGACAAGCTGGATTTACCCAGGTTCAGGGCCCTCGAGTGAGGTAAAACCCCTACTTCCTGTTTGTCAGTGTTTATGGTATGAATATGAGGGTTACAAGGGTTCGACGAGCTGCTGATCTCGTCGAGATTCTGGTGGCTATGGATTGCTTGTCCTTGATCGATCACCCTCCTAGCCTTTATATAGGAGGCTAGGTCTCGGGACACACAACCGACCAAGGTTAGATGTATGGAAAGTCTTAACCGACTATTATTTGATCTAACTTGGAAAACACTCTTCGTCTTGGGCCTTTCTTCGTGGCTTCGATTAATCCTTGGGCTTCTTTGATCATCACGTGCACCAGGTACCCTTATGCTGAGGTACCCGCAGAGTATAACCTCGTCATCGTGTGTCCTCAGAAAACGTTTGGTCATCATAAGTAAAACAATCGGCTTGTTCTTTGTGCTAAAAATGATTAGGCAACTCACCCCTATTATTATTGCTCTCATTTATTGACTCGCATTTTATTTATCTGTTATATCAAAAACTTCTAAAAATCTGGCTGCTGGTGTTTACGGTGAAACTTTGCTCAAAACTGCTTGTCAGCACCTTCTGCTCCTCGTTGGGTTCGACATTCTTATCTATCAAAAGTATTATGAGACACCTATACTTCTGGGTCATCAACCGAAGACCGAAGAACAGAAAACTAAAAAGACCAAATTTATTACGCGTATCATTTCTGGATAACCAAAATTGTTAAAGACCGAACAGACCGAACCAAACTAACTGAAAAGACCGAACACCGACCCTTAAGTGCAAGGCAAGCCAGCTAGTTGGACCTCATAGAGGATGGAGCGATGGACGAGGGCTCGTGGGCTTGTGGCCTAAATTTATGTGTGTATTATATACTCCATCCATAAAAATAAAATAAGTGTCTCAAATTTGCTCGAAAGCGGATATATTTATACATGAAACATGTCTAGATACATTTGTTTTTTAGCAAACCTATAACATTTATTTTGGAACGGAGGGAGTACTATATAAACCTATTTATTTTTCTTGCAAAACTTTGGGTATTCATTGAAGTGGCCCGACCTGCATGACTTTTTTTTTTTAATTTTCCACGTATATTAAATCAACACAGAGTACACGATTACATCGATTACAAAACCAAACCTAAAATAGGCTAGCAAATCTATGAGATCTTCAAGCCCTTTCTTCATCCATAACATAATCTTGTACTTTCTTGAAGGCAGCCGTAGAACAACGCCAAAACCACCAAACCACAAAACTATGAATACCACCGAAGGTTCTCCCTTTTTAATTATGAGCCGCAGTGCCAAGGCTTTGTGCACGCACGCAGCCATTAAATTAATCAAGTAACATCGGCAGGAGCACCACCATTGATATTCCAGGGACAAAAAACCGAGCCACGCTGTCGACGTCGTTAGGAGCCGAGAGAACGAATCACCATTGCCGAAGACGTAGTAGCCGGGATAGATATTGCGACGACAAACCTCCTCGCGGCAACCATGAGAAACAATCCAAGATTGATCTGGCAAAGCAAGATCTGAAAAACCATACCTAGACAGACTTAATCTTCCAAAGCCACCATTGACGTCATTAACGTCGGGAAGGATATCTCGTCGTCGAACGAAGCGTGGGAGATCACTTATTGCAGACAATATCATCTCCTTTAACAAAGAAGATGACGACCACCCTGATGCTAGATGGCCATCTCAGAGACTTGTTGCGGTAATTGGGTATGGTTAACGTGGGAAACGAGATATGTGATTTGATAACGAGAACTGTAGGTTAAGTGGCTGGACTGCTTTGCGAGTCCTATTGCGAGGTGTCAATGGAATCGAAGGAGTTGGTCTAGCCATCAGGAGCGTAAGACCCAATTCGTGTAAGATTTTCCTCCATTTTGAGTTGTGTGTGTTCTAATGGATCTAATGCGAGAAAAAATTGCACATTTGTACAACTTCCTCGTTTTGCAAATATCATGATTTAACCGTCTTAGCCTACGGCAAACAAATTATTAAGCAAAATGAAGTAAAAAAGATGTCAGCAATAGGGAATTATTTCCAGCCAAACATGCAGTTGGTTAGCCAAAAATGCGAGTGAGAAAAGCCTACACACAACTTGAAGCACGCATCTGAAATAATAGAGTTTGATTCGAGAAAATAAACGAGGTGATCTTCTTTTTTGCGTAAGAACCTGCTTTGTTATCAATGATGCAATGGGGAATATTTCCTTCATGGTGGGCCGGCCTGTTCTGCTGTAGAGTCCATAACGTGGTTTGGCAGCCTATGTGTTTTTTAAGATGGACAATGGTTCTTTTCTTCTTCTTTTTTGAAAATTTCAACCACTATATTAGGTCAGCAAGCCGCCTCATTAAAAATCTTCCAGTCCCCTTATGTACCCTGATAAGAAAAAGAGTGCGTCAGAAACTTGCCGCCTCAAGTACCCACATTTACATCATTAGTCGGGTTGTCTAAAACCGACCGCATCGTTTGCTAAAACATGTAAAAGAAAATCCGGGGGGTCATCAAGCCAAACAGTCGACTGATTTCCCTCCGATCTACTGGATAGCACATACGCTGACGTATTAGCTTCTCTAGGACAATGGGAGAATATTACACGTGCAAAACCACGATGGGTTGTGGAATGTCCAAGTCCAACAGAGAATAATAATTAAGCCAACTGATTTAAGGTACCTTTTTTCTTTTCTTACGATGAGTTGAGCATGGGGGAAAATACTCTACGAGTAACTTTTTTTTTTGAGAGAGAGGGAATCTAAATTCTAACTGGGACTTCTACATGCAGCTTGAACCATTCATGTTCGTACAAACTGTTAGTAAAAGATTTGAGTGTGTAATGTTGTTTCATATGCTAGCCTGAATAGTGTTTTTTTACAGTGGCCTGAATAGTTTGTTTATATACTAGTAGTTGCTGAAATTTGATGCACACTTTCAAAAAAATCTTTTTTCAGTTTAACAATTTAAGGGTTGGAGTATCATATAAACAGGTCTATCTATCTACCTTGCATTTATTAAAAGTTCACTGATACGTCAGCAACGCCCATACCTTTTCGGCATATTGTCCACTATAGTTTAACTTTGTATTCTTTCTTCGATCATTACGCCAGTACGCGACATGTTTGACGTCTCTAAATTTTATGCATGGGGAAAAAGCTGGTGATGTCAACCAGATGGCGTAAATTAGTAGTACTTCGCATGTGGCTGGGAAAAAGTTGTTGACAAGATGTTGTCATTTTGACCTGCCCATTGTGAAATGAACATACAGGGCATAGCTGCTTGTTTGATGGTCATGGTATTAACCGTACATGATGAAATTGCCGATGTACGTAAGAATTTATCTCACCTAATTGCTTGTGGAAATATTATTCTTTGTCCTAAGAAATTACTTTAATTTTGAGTAATGCCACCATACCACTGGATAGCTAGATAATATTTTCTTGCGGGAAATTTGAATCAAACGGTTGAAGCTCCCTTTGTCATGCCTAAATGTAAAGAGAGAATTCCTTCTATGACACCCGCTTAAAACATCGTTCCCTATTTGACACTCCAAAATATTTTCTTCCCTGTATGTCTCTGATAAGTTTTTCTTTACTTTGGTGACACTTTAGTTCATTTTCTGCGTATGCAAAGACCCTTTTACCCTGGCATTGTATCATCCATTTGTGCCCAGAAATCTGGAATCAGCTAGCACAGAAAATCAAAAATAGGAAGGAGGTCGGGTAGGCTGCCGGACGGCCGGGCGCAGCCACGGGCGAGCCGGGCACGACCTCGGGCGAGCAGGGCGCGGGCGCCGCCAGGCACGGCCGGCGCGGCCACGGCAAGGGCGCCGCCGGCGCGGCCCCGTCGCGGGCGCGGCCTCGGGCGGCCACGGGCGTGGCCTCGGGCGAGTAGGGCGCGGGCGCCGCCGGGCACGGCCGGCGCGGCTACGGCAAGGGGCTGTGCGCGCTCAGGGGGCTGGTGAAGCTGCAGGCTCTCGTGCGCGGCCACCTCGTCCGGAGGCAGGCCAGCAACACACTGCGCTGCATGCAGGCGCTCGTCGCCGCCCAGAACAGAGCACGCACGGCGCGTCTCCGGCTACTCGACGACGAGAAGCCCATCCGCACGCCACGGATGACGCCCACACGGCGCTCGCCGCACCATCCCCGGTTCAGACAGCATCAGGTATGAATGTGGCCATGTTAAATTGGTCCGATCAAAACGGAACCAAGAAACAAATTTGCAATTGTTTTGCAAATGCAGGACATGGAGGAGAACATCAAGATCGTGGAGGTGGACACCGTGGTGGGCGACGTCCACTGCACGCCCAGGACGTCCCGGCAAAGCAGCTGCTACGCCACGCCGCTATGCCGCACGCCGTCCAAGATCGAGCTGTACCAGAAGGTGTCGCCGACGCCGTCGGCGCTGACGGACGCGAGCGGGCGGTCGTACAGCGGCCGGTACGAGGACTTCTCCTGCGCCGGCGGCGACCACCCGCTGCTGTTCCCTAGCTACATGGCCAACACGCAGTCGTCGCGCGCCAAGGCGCGGTCGCAGAGCGCGCCCAGGCAGCGCGCGTCGGTGTCGCCCGCCCCCGAGGCGCCGTCGTCGTGGGAGAGGCAGGCCAGCGGCGGGCGGCGCAGGGCGTCGCTGGAGGGGCCAGCGCAGCGCGGGATGGCGTCGCCCAAGATCGGAGCCGTGCGCGTCCAGGGGTGCCAGTCGCAGGCGAGCGCGCCGGGCACGGCCGGCGCGGCCTCGGGCGAGCAGGGCGCGGGCGCCGCCGGGCACGGCCGGCGCGGCCACGGCAAGGGCGCCGCCTGGGGTCGTGCAGCTGCAGCCCGCCGCTGGAGGCCGGCGCGCCGCCGCCCCGTGCGTTCCCACGGATATGGATAGAGTTTGACTTCATACGAGAGGGTAGTTTCGTCCGCAGTGTCATGGAAGGAAAGAAAAATTGGACAAAGACATGTAGGGAAGAAAATATTTAAGAGTGTCAAATAGGGAACGATGTTTTAAGCGGGTGTCACAGAAGGAATTCTCTCAAATGTAAAAGTAGGCTCACTTATGCAATACACTCCTGTCCGCAGTAGAAGGCTACACAGTCTTATCATAAATCAAGTTTGTATAACCATGATCAAAACTTATATGAAAATCAAATAAATAGTCAAATGGAGTATTTTTGCCATAATTATCTCATTGTATACACAGGAGTACGACTTACGCAGGAGTTGGAACAATCTCTGGAATTGGACGAACACAACTCAATTCGGGACACTCTCCGAGACTCCGAGTCGGCGTACTCTAGTCAACTCTCTAGAGTAGATCCGGAATACAAACATGTTTCCAGCGACTGTTACAGTGGTCGAATCCTGACTAGCGGGCCGACTGCAAATTTGTTAGTTTCGAGCGACTGTTACAGTGGTCGAATCCAATTTCGAACATGGGCGATCAAGATAGTGCCATGACGATGAGGAAGTGGAGCCAACGGCATCGCACAGCTCATGCACACACACGGACTTGCTGAGGCTGGGGGGAGGTGGAGGTGCTACACTGCAGGCAGCAGCGCCGCAGGGGATCTACGCGGCACCAATGGTTGCCGCTGGATGCCTGTGACAGAGAGGACGGATGCACGCGCTTTGTCAAGAACACGAGATTTTTTTTTTTCCACGTGCCTACATAAGAATTCTGGCTCTATCGTGGGTGTGCCACTTCGACCGTGATGTGCGCCATCGTTCGAAAAAAAATCGGATGCCTTCAAAATACAAAGCACATATTTGATTGGCTGGCTGTATTCAGGATCAGATTTGGATAACTGTCCGACCATGAAGAACGAAGGAGATGTCCAAACAAGCAGCAGGAAACGTACTACCCGTCCATAAACATCGTTCAGATTATGAAATGATGCCAATCGCTCACTGCTGAAATGGCGCATCACCACGTGGCAAACACATCCAGAGCCTGGATCAGAACTGGTAGATCAAATCAGGAAGGCGATGCGCCACCCAACGGACGCACATGTGATGCGCCTCTGCTGCAGGTTGCAGCAACGAACAGCTAGAGGTCAACAACAGTCGCCTGATCCGACGGCTGGACTCGTCGTCGGTCGCCGTCGGAAGCATGATCGGTGTCCGCACACTGTTCCCAATTTTAACTCTGTTCCCAGTTCTTGTTGTGGAGGCCAGGAAAAACTCGGGATTGGTAGTGGCACGCATGTTGGCGACACGATCATAAATAAGACTAGCCTCATTCTTTTCCTTGTTATTATGTCTTCTGTATTTCTTGCTCTAGGTTTCAGTTTCCGCTTCGGTAATATCTTACACAAAGGTGTAAGCGAATTTAGCTATGCTAACAACAACACCATTGTAAGTATCATTCGCAAAAAAAAAAAAAAAAAACACCATTGTAAGTATCTCGTGATTTATAAAAATATAAAATGACAAGTATGGGTTTTCCCTGCTTTTTTATGTCAAAAAAAGGTGTAAGCAAACTCGGATATCGACATGACGACACCTATATTCGTGCAACGGCTATTGTTACAACTACATTTTATTTTGTGTCTCGTGACATACCCAAGAGGGAGAACATTGAGGGATTTGCACATTATAAGCACGAAAACGACATGTAAATGAATATAAGAAAAAAAATGAAATGTTGAGTCTGGCCTCCAGTGAGCCCAAAATTTGGAAATAAAAGGTATCACGTCCATCTTACGTAAAATTGCACGCAATACATGTTTTGTTTGTATGGCTACAAAACAAATGTGGGTCTGAAAAATAAAACAGTAGATTCCACACTATTACACAAATTTGTCTTCCAAGTATTTCATATGAAATTTTACACACATGTAAAAAACATTTATATGTAGTTTTGATGGAATATTTTAAAACTTACAATGTAAGTTTGGCATCTTTCAAAAATTTGGGCTCAATAGGCCTGGACTCAAAATGTCCACAATCATATAAGGCTTTTGTCAAGCTTGAAGCGTCAACTTGAGTATTTGGCAAAATCGGCCTAAAGTTGTATCGATGTGCTAAATTTCTGATTATTTCTAGCACAATATCAGAAAAGTAATGTTTTCATGATTTTTATTAGATTGTTTGATATTATCAGCAAGTCTTCTCTTTTTTTTTCACTTATTTTATGGGAACAAATAGGTCACCCACTACACCTATCAAGCAACCTTACAGGAGTTGGTGCAATAATGCCATTCCCACACTAATAAAATAAAAATCCCTCTGAATCAATGGCACAAATGCAGCAACCGGAAATGCATGAACGAATGAACAAAATGTCAACATTTCTTTACTACCGTTACCCCTCTTTCAGGCCATATGAGGCATTGTTTATTCATTGGCCAGTGTTTATTTTGGTTTAGTTGTTGGTCAATATTGGCTGACTTGACTGGCAGCTGTTTATGATTTTCCTTTAACAGGACTCTTTCTGCTTGACAGCTTTCTCTTGCTAGCTTGCAAGAAAGGGAGATGAAAGATTACAAAGGGCTTGACGTGATCCAACCAACGCGGTTTAAGCCTTACAGGCTCACATGGATGCATGTCAGAGAGAAGGAATAGATGCACTATTGGTGTTCACATCAAACCTTCTCCAGATTTTCGAAAACAAACAATAAGAGACTTAGGAAATAAAACAATCTAATTAAGAAATAAGACATAGAAATTTGATCAGAATGCTAGCGGAAAACAGCGTCGTTCGAAGGGTCTCTATCAAAATTCTAAAAAGAGTAGAATCTTACAAATAAATTATCTGACAAATTTACAGTCTAAGAGCATCTCCGCCGGGGCCCTCTAAAGGACCCCCCAAAGGGGGGGGGGGGGGGGGGCGAACACCAAAACGGCACCCCCCAAAGTCTCGCCCCGAGCGATTTTGTGTCCGGCACCCCCAGGAGGGCCTCCAAACTTGGAGGCCCTCCTGGGGGTGCCGGACATCGCCTCGGGCATGGCCCTGACAGAGATGGCCCGCCCGTCATACACACGACGCGCCGCTGCCCTGAATCATTCGCCCCCCACAGCCTCTCCTTTGTTCCTCTCGCCGGCGATTCGCACCATCGCCGCCACTCTCGTCGCCGCCAGCTTGATTCGCACCTAGGGGACCTTGGCGCAGCGCTAGGGACAGTCTCGCGCCGCTGGTCTCCGACCTCGTCGAGCGCCGGCGCATCTAGTCCGAGTCCGGGTACGCCTCCTCTTCCCTCCCGCCCCGCACGCAAGCTGTTCGACGATAGGCTGAATTCGTTGATTCGTCAAACAGGCAATGGACAGCGACGACGAGGTCATGTTTTTTGAAATGATGGCGGAGGATGCCGCTCTTGCGGCCGTCGCAGAGGAGAATGAGATGATGATGGCCGCACTTCTAGATGCCGCAGTCGAGGAAGACGCGACGCCGAAATTTGGAGGATCATCGAAGGGGCGGCGGCCCAACAAGAACCGCAACAGAGCAACTGGGCACGCTCTGTTGTTCTAGGACTACTTTGCCGAGAAACCGACGAACTTGCCTCATGAATTTCGCCGGCGCTATAGGATGAGCAGGAAGTTGTTTTGGAAGATATTGCACGGCATTCGGGACTACGACGACTACTTTGAGCTGAAGAGAGACTGCACCGGCTTGATTGGGTTCTCGTCTATTCAGAAATGCACGGCGGCCATACGGTGCCTTGCTTACGGGCTACCCGCGGATGCTCTGAATGACTACCTCCGTATGTCGGAGTCCACAGCCGTCGAAGCCACCTACAGATTCTGTAGGGCAGTTGTGAAGGTGTTCGGCGAGCACTATCTGAGAACACCAAATGAGGAAGACACGGCGCGTATTTTGGCACAAGGCGCAGCAAGAGGATTTCCAGGATGCTTGGAAGCATAGATTGCATGCACTGGAACTGGAAGAACTGCCCCTATCAGTGGCAAGGGATGTACAAGTCAGGGCATCACGGGAAGTGCAGTGTTATACTTGAAGCCGTGGCAGATCATGAACTTTGGATATGGCATGCCTACTTCGGCACCGCCGGTGCCGCCAATGACATCAACGTGCTCTACAATTCCACTGTGTTCAAGAAAGTTGTCGATGGCCTAGCTCCACTGCGGTGACCCAGCACACCACTGCATATTGTAGTGTACAAGTCGTTGACATAACACCCACGGAAGGACTAATCCGTAAATATTACATCACTCAGAGTAGTACAACAGAAACATTGCGGGTCCACTTTATTACACACTGCTAAAGATTACAAGCCAGAAATGCATAAAAACATCGACGTCTTCCTCTGACATGGGAGGAATGTCTATTATTGCGATGTTGACAGGAGTCAACCTACAAGCGATAGAAAACAGCAAACTAAGAACCATCTTGGCTCAGCCGCTAAGTAATACTAGTCTAGTCTGACTCTGCCAGGTTCCTACTATGATAACTTTAAGTCTCCACCTCCTCCTCTTCGGCGTCGTCGGCTCCGTAGGCGATGATGTAGTCGACGCCTTCTATTCCTCCAGACAGATCAGGTGCTTCAAAATACACCTCGTCGGCATGATATGCTCCAAAGTCGTCTTCAGCGATCTCATTAGAGTCTAAGCAGAGATCAACGGAGGAAAAGGGTGAGCAACACTAGCGTTACCCAGCAAGTTCAAATAATAGATGATAAAGTGTATGATGCTCTATCTACCATCCTGACCAAAAAGTCATGGATGAATATGCAAGTTTTGTAAAACATTTTTAGGAAAAGGTCTATTTTATTTTAGAAAACTATGCCCCCAGCCTCCACGGGTCTTTAGTCATCACTTGGGATGCCTTTCCCGCAGCGTTCTGTAGTTCCCTCCTGGAACAAGGATGTGACAGTCACAATTTCTTTGTTTAACTCTGCAGAGCTGCACCACTTTACCCAACAGCAGCCTGGCTCCTTTTGCTCTCTTCGCACACCATGTGTGCTATAGCCAGAACTCAGGGCAACAAGTCATGTGGAGTCGCCTCCCCGCACAACACATATCCGCCCATTTGTCACGTGGCTGGTAACTAAGACCACTGGCCCGCCACCCCTCCCAAGCTTCTATTCCAGTCACTTCGTCGAGTGGGAAGGTCACGCGCTTCCACGCAGTTGGCCGCCGCAACGGACGCAACCAGGTAATAGCCTGCCGAGGATATGTGAACGAGGGAAGAAACCTCTGACGAGCCCATCCATAGTGAATCTGTTGGCTGATGCTTCAATACGGCGCAAGGATCACTGGGTCATGGGTTATTAATCCTAGGTATATACTTTCCCGTACAATGGAACCTCCACCACAACATCAATCCGTGGTTCCACTGCCAGCCAACCATATATATATAGCATTTCACATCATTCGAAAATATATTTTTCTTTTTCATGCAATGATAAACCATAGTACTTTGTAATTACTTTGATAAAAATAATCAATCGAGAACATGCAAGTTGGAACTTGCCTTGAGACTGACAGGTAATGCAGTCTAAAGCTTCCGACGAATTGGGACCTTCGTGTTCTGAAAATCAATATCATTGTCTGTATGAGACAATGTTGAAAAACCAAATACATGCCAATATGCATATAATGAGATGATTTTTATTCTTTCCCAAAATTCCCCAGAGTTTTGTTAAGGATTTCTTTTTAAAGATTTCTTTGATTTGAATTTTAGGTAGGATGAGTAACATGACAGTCATAATGTAGTTCAAATAATATTTTGAACTTAATACATAATTTTCCCATATTATTTTCTTTTGAAAATAATTTGAAATATTTCAAAGTCATTTCCACTTAAGGATCATTTGAATTTTTGCTATAAGAATTAGTTTTCAATAAATCAAATAGATATTTTATTTGGATTACTTATTTTCTTCTGATATCTGTAGATATTTTTAAATTATTTTTATGATTTTATTTGAATTTATAGCAAGTTTTGAAATTTGGAAAAATTTCATAATTTAAAAATATTTGCAAATAGGTCCCTGGTCCAATTTGGGTTGAACCAGGTCAAAACTCGAGTCTGGCTCGGGTCAACCCGACCGAGCCACTTCTCTCTCTCTCTCTCTCTCTCTCTCTCTCTCTCTCTCTCTCGAGCACGAGCCCGTGCTCGACCTCCTCTGGCGCTCATGTCGCCCGCGCCGTCGCCGCCTCGCCCCGGCCAACTCCGGCCATCTCCGCCGCCGTGCCGTGGGGCAAAATACTCCCCTCGCTCTGCTCTTCCTCCTCACCGGAGCGATTTGAGTTCCGCTTCCTCTCGCGGCTGTGCTCAACCCGTTAGGGTTTCGGTGCTGGCCCGGCTTGCCGCCGTTCGTGACCCTTCCCCGGCGTGCTCACCGTGGCTGGGCGCAGAGCTCGCCCTCTGTGCCGCCATGGTGTGGTGGTGCTGGTCCACGACCTCCGTGTGCCCCCTCCACTGGTAGCGCGAGCACTGCCTCGCCGCCGTGGAGCTACGGCCATGGACGCACGGTAAAATCTCTTCTCCTCCCTCTCTTCTCCACTCTCTACCCTAAGCTAGCTCGAGATGCTGCTGTAAGAATTGATTTGAACATATTTCCTTCGGTTGTTTTAGGTTTTGTGATGAACAGAGGATGATTCTAGATGAATTTCTCGGATATGTGCACTGCCTCCTCTATGTGCACACATTAGAGGTGAATGGTGTAGATCTAGCAGGTTTAGATCCATCCATTGCCTCTGGATGCAATGTTGGGAGCATTTCTTGCTCACAGAAGATGAAATTTTCTTTAGAAAAATAATTCTGAGCTAGAACTAGTGCTAGCTGTGATGATTAATTGGTTTAGAGCATGATTTGATCATGTTTTGCTCACTGTGATGCCTCCTTGTAGAGTTACACAGTAGCTTTCTTGATTAAAAATGATTTTTATGCTTTCCTGTGCTTCTTCTAAGTGCACAGTTCTGATATGAGCAGCTAATCCAGCTCTGCTGGTTCACTGTCATGTGGGTGATGCTTTATTAAGCAAAATAAGAACAGATGCTACACTAATATCAACCCCTTGCTTCTGTAGATGCTCAATCAAAATGATATTGCACTCAACTGCACTTCCTGTCTCACTCTGTCCTATTACTAGCACAAAACAGAAGTTCTCTGCTGTGCTAATTACTTTTCTATAGCACCTTACCTTGCTTGCAAGGTTCTGTTAAGAACAGATGCTAAAAATCACTCATGCATGGTTCTGTCATTTACAGAACCTGCTAAATCACTCTCTAGCTCATATTTAACAACCTTGGGTGTAGAGCAGATAAAGCTACGGTAGAATCTGATCTTGCTCCAGGGTTCAACCACCTCTTCTGGACTGCTTCTTGTGGTTCTACTGTCTTCTCTTGCTACTGGCTTCCTTCTTGGGTTTAGTGGCTTGTGGTAGATGGTTTAGGTGATCTCCATGATTGGCTTGTGGTTTTTGGTTGTTCTTGGTGAAGAACAGATGGATTTGTGATCTGGCTGTGATGATGGTTGTGCACTGTATGTGTTGTGATGGCTGTGAATTTGTGTGTTCTTGTGGCTACGGCTTGGGTCTATATTTATACACATTTGAGCACTCCTGTGCTTGTGACACCAGGATAACTGAGCTGTGGTGACTAACCTGCTTACAGTGGCCCTCTTTGCCTCGAGCTGCTCTATTTGACTCATTCCTGCACTCCTTTTCACCTAGGAGATCAGCTCAGCTCTGCTGCTGCGCAGTTCATCTCCCCCTGGTGATAGCTATGAGTCATTCTTGACTCATTGCTCCTATCTGGTCCAGATTTCTATGTGGCAATGCTTGGCTGAGAATTGGGGATGCTAAAGATAGTCGGTTTGCTAATTAAACTCAAGTGTGTGGCCAATTAAGCTAGTAATTAGCTTTAGATGTGGGTTTAGGATCCACTTGTCAATTAATGGCAAGTGTGATACCAAATTGTTGCCTCTTTTACTTGCATTTGTTTTCTGGTTTAAAGTGGAGCTTGTGGATTTATGTGTTGCCTTTCTTAAATGATCATGAGATCATAATGCTCAATTAGCACTTGTTGCCTTTGATGTTTGTTGCCTGAAGATGATTTCTGTTAAGTGCTATTCTTAAGCCTTTGCCCCTAATGTTGCCTTCAGTTTCAATGAGCATGATCAACAGATCAGTCCCTTTTGTTGCCTCAGGATTTTATTTGCATGCTCCACATCAGTCTAACCAAACCATAGTTTTGGTTAGGCTAAACCAGATTTCAAATATTAACATGCCAGCACCAAATGGTGTTGGCAACATTTTAACCATAACCATTTCCTTTATTTTGATGTTTATTTTGCAGGTTGAAGATCTTCTGAAAATTTCAGAAGTGAAGATTTAGTTTTAGGATTTTATTTATACTCTTTTGTAATCTCACACTTGGTGTAATTATGTAATTGTAAATCTAGTTGTAAAGAACAGATTGTAACATTTGTTTTGTTTGTAAATGTGTTGATGAATTTTTGTAAAGAAATGGATTCAAACATGTTTGTTATATTTATATTTGAACTTGTTGAAAAATATGATCATTTATTTGTAAATCATTTGAATGTTTGAAATGATATGTATATGTCTTGTATTGATTTCTTTGGAATGATTCATTCCTTTTTGTTATAATTTATATATCTTGTGTTATTGAAATATTCTATGTGTGTGTATGGAAAGAATTAGGAAAGAATAGAAATGTGTTGAATATAACAATCTATAAATAGATCATGTCAAAATTTGACATAACCATTTTGTAAAAGTAGGGTTTTGAAAATAAGTAGTGGGGTGTATCGACACCTCTCGTCTATCTGTCGATGCCTGACTCCCAGACCCTCGACACTCGTCTGATATCGACTCCCGACTCTTTTATCACAAAAGCACGAAAATTATCCAGATTTTACCGAAAGATGCATGTATGCACAAATGCAGTTCCTATTTCTACCCTCTCGAGTCCTATAACTGCGGGGTATTACATCCACCATGCAACTATGTGATCGGCGGCCATGAGTACAGCAAGGGGTACTATCTTGCTGACGGTATCTACCCCAGTTGGGCTATATTTGTGAAGACAATCCGCAACCCTGTCGGCGAGGCACATTGCCATTTTGCAAAGAGACAAGAGGTTGTTCGCAAAGATGTGGAGTGGGCTTTTGGTGTGCTGCAGGCCAGGTGGGCTGTTGTCCGCTACCCTTGTCTCTCATGGTCGCCAGACGAAATGGATGCTATCATGAATGCTTGTATCATCATGCACAACACGATCATTGAGGACGAGCGTCCTACAAGGAGGCAACAGGTCGGCGAGCAGTTCGATTTCCAGGGGCCTATGGCTAATCCACAGCCTGGTGTGCCGACGGCGTATCGTGAATTTTTTGCTGTAATTCGGGAAATTCACGATGAAGCTACGCATAACCGACTGCACAATGACCTCGTGGCGCACGCATGGGCTATCAAAGCGAATCAGCCGTCGGGGGCAGCGCAAGAGTGATATGTTTTAAAGTTTAATTTGAATTTAAACTTTGTAACCGAATATGAACTTGTGTTGTACAAGTTAGAACCTATTTATTTTCAACCTTTATTAATGCATGCACGTACTATATTACATATGATTACTCGTCGTCATCGGACTCATCCTTAGGCGGCGGTGTCCTAGGCACGTCGTCCGCCGGCGCCGCGTCAGGAGTTCCCGGCTGCCACTCCGGTTCTGGGGCCTGGGGAACGGCCGGTCCTGCATATGCCCCTGCCGCACGGGATGGCCACGGCGACCAAGGTTCCCAGGGAGAGAAAGCAGGGCGTGCCGGGGATGGAGTTGCGGGCTCGCCGTCCTGTTCCGCCGTGTCCTCTTCCTGCTGTTGTTCGGCGGCGACCACGGCATGCTGATCGTCGACCAGCACGGCCTCCCTCTCCTCCTCCTGATCGACCACACGACCGCCTCCTTCTCCTCCTCCTGATCGGGCAGCACCGCCTCCTTCTTCTCCTGATCGGACAGCACCGCCTCCTTCTTCTCCTCCTGATCGGGGCAGCACCAGCTTCTTCTCAGGCGACGACATGGCGAGCGAGTTGTGGGCGGAAAGAATGAGATCGATGTGCGGCCGCGAGGATTGTTATATTGGTGCCAAGCGGTGCGAACGCAACCCGAATCGACGCGGCGGCGGTTGCAATCCACACGAAGCGTCGTAATGCGGAGCGTCGCGGCGGCGAACCGACGGCGGTTCGTGCGCCCGCAAGGTGTTCGACAGTTCGCTCTAATTTCGGGTCGTTTGGGGGGTGGGCCTTTGGGGAGTACCGCTGTGGGCGGCCTCTAAATGTTGACCGGACACATGTCTGGCACCCCCCAAAGGAGACCCAATTGGGGGGTGCCGGACACACATTTAGAGGCCCCCGGTGGAGATGCTCTAAAGACTAGATGTTCTGACGTTCAACAGCGTATTGGTGGGAGATTCAGGCAACCTAACATGCATGCATTATCCTACTAGGAGCATCTCCAGTCGGAGCGCCCAAACGGCAGCCCAAAAGCCTTTGGAGCGTGTTGGACGTATTTTCGCCCCCACTCGCGCCGCCCAAATTCGTTTTCGGTCCGGCGCGGCCCAGTTTTGTGTCCGGCACGTCCAGCCCACGCCCTCAACTTGGTGAGGCTTGGGGCGGCCCCGGACAGAACGAAACGGCCGCCCCCGATGCGCGGGTCATGCGTGGCAGTGAGACGGCGCTCGCAATAAATGCTGGTCTCCCCCCATTTTCCCCCCAAAATCCCAAATCTCGCGCCATCCCTCCCGCCAAAAGAAAAACCCTGCCAGACCGCGCCGGCTCGGATTCCATGGCGCCGCCGGCCGTGCCCAAGGAGAAGGGGAAGGCCGCGAAGAAGGCGACGTCGAAGAAGACGTTGGGCGTTCCGGCGCAAGGCCGTGCCGCCCAAGGAGAAGCCGGAGCAGATGACGAAAAACGACTGGGACCTCGACGTACTCCGGCGCCGATTGGAGACACAGAGCCGTGGTGGGCGGCGTGCGTCGGCGAAAACTAGGAAGCTGCTCGACCCGGCCCCGCCGCAATTGACGGCAAAGAACATCGCCGCCATGAACAAGACCGTCGCCGCCTTGAACCAAGCATTCGCCTTGGGAGGTAGCCAAGAGAGCGTCGCCACTCTCCGATGCAAGGTCGGCGGCTCGCCGTCGAATTCCTCTTTCTTCGCCGAAAGCGCTGCCGCCGGCACTCCCCACTCCAGGTTCACCCCCGAGTACGCCGACAACCAGCACCACGGTGGCTTCGACCCCAACGCCATCTTCCCTTCTTGTGGGCTCGATCTAAACCGCCCCGTCGATCTGTCTTCGCCGGCGTTGCGGAGGCAACCCGCCGGCCAGACGAACGCGTAGGCCGGTCGCAGCCTTTCATTCGACGCCGGCGCCACCCACGTGATCGACGGAATCACCGCCAATCACACGGAACCCCTGCAGGTATGAAGCCGTGTTTTGGATGCATGTCATGTACCATAGATGCATAGTCGAGTTGTGACTGTCGTCGATGCGTTTTTGTGTATAGGAGACCTCCGATGTCATGGCCGACTTGATCAACGACAACGACCGGGCGGCGGACGACGACGATGAGTTCGACGAGGATGAGGTGTACTACGAGGAGGATGAGGATGCCGACGAGGAGATCGAAGAGGAAGGGGTAGTGACCGCGGTTGTGGCCAGCGATCACGCCGCGGCGAAGAAGAAGGGCAGCCGCGGCATCGTTTGGATGACCAAGGAGGACGAGTGCATGTCGAGTCATGTAAGTTCATCACCACCGGCGTGCTCACCGGCACAAACCAGTCAAGCGGCGCCTACTGGAAGAGGGTCAAGGAAGAGTTCAACGAGCGCCGGTACACCAAGGACTTCTACAAGGTGAACATGGTGCGCGGCCAAGACGCCATCGAGGATAGGTGGCGCATCGTTCAACGCCTCGTCAACAAGTTCCACGGCTGCCATGAGAACACCGTCGATCGCCCGGAGAGTGGGAAGGGCCCGGCGGATCAGGTAACCGCTGGCGGCGCGATCCCCTTGTTGTGTTCTTGCTTTGTTGTGGTCGTTGTCGGCTTGCTTTGTTGTAGCTCGTCGACGCCTTGTTGTTGCACAAAACGCTCAACAAGGAGAAAGACTTCAAGTTGATGCATTGCTACAAGCTTCTCCAAAATTGTGAGAAATGGAAGGCGCACCGGAGGACTTTGAACAAGAAGGGACGCGGCGACACCAACGCCGATCCGCGGAACTCAGAGGGGCGGCCAACAGGGCACAAGAAGGCAAAAGCAGCCTTGGCTGCGGCGGCTAAGGCGAATAGACTGCAGTCGTCCATCGACAAGGTCCGCGCCGACCTCTGCTACAACTCGAGCTTGCGGCGCGATGAGAACAACGCAAGGTGGGCGACGTTGATGCAGAAGGCCGATGTCAGGATCGACGTCGAGCAGAGGAAAGCCGCCGTCAAGAAGCGGAGCTAGGACTTCATGATCTTGACGGCTGACACCTCCCACATGGATCCGCTAGCGAGGGCGACGCACGACATGTATCGCACCGCGATCCTGCAAGAGCTTAGGCTCGTTCCGCCGCCGCCCGAGAACGGCAGCAACGCCACGCCGAGTCTGGCGGCGTCGACGATGAGGACCCCAACATGACCCAGCCCGACGATGGCTACGTGTCCCAGCCCTTTGACATCTAGACCTGTCGGTGGCGGCGGCAAACAGACGCCGGGCAACGACATCTCCCAGCATATTTTGACGATATGTAATTTGGCGGCAAAAACTCTTGCATTTGTAGCCAAATGTGGCTAAAACTCTGAATTTCTAGCCATCTGTGATTTGAATTCGAAAAACCTTCGCAGCAGGATTGAAAGAAAAAAAATTGGTGGCCCCTTTGGGCGTCTCGAGTGGGGAGTGACGGCGCCCAAATGCGTCAGGTCTTCCGGACGGCGCCCAAAGACTTTGTCTGAAAGGCCTTTTGCTGTCATTTGGGCGCCGCGACTGGAGATGCTCTAACAAGTTGACAGCATGTTTGAAACTAGTTCAGATTTTTTATATTGTTGGAAGCAAAATTCCACCGAAAGCAGTTGAGTTTCCGCATGAATCCGGGGAAGGAAACAAGGCATTTGTCACGACCATGTACCTACCACAAGCACTGGAGGAAGGAAGGCGGGCCGTGGACCGACGCATCCGTCAAGCGAGGGCCACCAGGCCTGATCGGGCCCAAGACCAAGCACAGGCGATGCCACTGCCTGAGGTGGAGAACGATAAGAGGCAGGCACGGCCTTGGGCAAGGGGCATCTGATGAACGAACAACTAAACAGAGTCCATTCCTGGACGATCCTCTTCTTCCTTCCTCCAGCCTACGAGCTATTCTCAGCTCTGCGTGACGCGAGCTTGTATCTGAACCACTGAATCCGTGTTGACTTGAGTGAGAATCGAGTGGGAAACACCTATCTGTGATCTGTATTGTTACATGTGGTACCAGAGCCACTCGTCTGAACCTCGCAGCGAGAAATTTTCCAATTCTCCAGATCGCGAGCATGGGAGGCGGATTCTGGCTTGATCTGCACGGAGGCGGGGCCATTCGGTGAAAAGCCGCTCCAGATCGGGTCGCGGCGGCGTAGGTGCGTGGCTTGTGCGCGCACCAAAGTGGAGGCGATTTCGGCGGCGGTAGACTGCTTGGGTGCGGATTCCGGCGGGGACGGTCGGTTGGTCACAGATTACTGCTGTGACCGGTAAAATCCCGAAGGCGTCAGCGGAGTTCATCGCACCATAGGAGGCGGAGACCGGGAAAGGTGCGAACGAGCACCGAAGGCGGCGAATTTGAATCTCTGCGACGAGGTCCACATGGAGCAAATTCAACAAGAGTTGGCGCAATTGGCGGCGCAGATGACGAAGCATGGAGATGACACAAGTTCCGCGCTCGTGTCGGTGCGCGACTCGCTCAAGGCCCTGGCGACCATGAACATGCAGGTCGTCGAGAACATCCATGGCTTGAACAAATGGGCTCCTGCAGTCGACAACTCACTCCGCGATCTGCACAAGTGCTTGGAGGAGGTGGGCACGCGCGTTGCAATTCTGGAGACAGAACGCTCCGGCAACGACGCAATCACCCCTGGGCCTGATGGCCACGGCGCTGCAACAACAAACCAGGGCACGTTGCCAACTGCCCCTCGGGGTATAGCACCGGCCCTGGCAAAGGGTACGCGTGCTTGTCGCCATACACCTATTGCTTTTGACCTAGGAGATAATTCGGGGGGTGGAGGAGATGATACTGAGTTTTCCATGCATGATAGTCGCAATAGGTATCGTAGCTCTAGACCACCTAAATCTGATTTCCCTAAATTCGATGGGGAAAATCCCAAATGGTGGAAGAAAACATGTGAGAAGTATTTCCATATGTATGGGGTAGAACATGACACTTGGGCCAGTTACGCTTCGATGCATTTCATTGGCAACGCAGCTCTCTGGTTGCAAAATCTAGAAGCAGAAGGTGATTTAGAGAACTGGGAGGAACTCTGTGTAGCAGTTCATGGTAAATTTGGGAAGGATAAACATCACCGTGCACTAGAAGCTTTAGAAAGATGCAAGCAAGTGGGTAGCGTAGAACAATACTTTTTCAAATTTGAGGAGCTTAGGCATAAGGTGCTAGTGCATAATAGACATTATGATGAAGCATTTTTTGTTACTAAGTTCATCTCGGGGCTTAAAAAAGAGATTCAGCGTGCTATCCGGTTGCATAAACCCCGAACGGTTGATGCTGCGTTTTCTCTTGCTGAAACACAGGAAGAAATACTTGAAGAAGCTCGAGCTTTCACATCATCGAGGTTCAAGCATGAGTACAAGCAACACTACTCAAGAGGAGGTTATTCAGGGAAAGGAATATTGTTGAATTCCCCTGAAGAACACAAGAAAGCTGAGGACAAACATGTCAGCAAGCCGGTGTGGGAGAGCAAATTTAATTCCCTCAAGGCACAAAGAAGAGCAAAAGGGGAGTGCTTCACATGTGGGGATAAATATCACCCAGGACACAAATGCAATGCCTCTGTTCCACTTAATATTGTTGAAGAATTGGTTGAACTGCTCCAACTCTCAAGCTCTGACAGTGACAGTGACACAGACGGTGAACCCAGCGAGAAGGAGAACTTGTGTCACTTATCGCAGTGTGCCATGTCTGAACAGCAAAGAAGAAAAGCTTCAGACTACAAGGCACAATACAAGGCAAAGAGGTGTTGTTGCTAGTGGACTCGGGAAGCTGTGGCAGCTTCATCAGCTCGGAAGCAGTGAAATGACTACAGCTGACATTAACTGAAGCAGAGCCTGTGACAGTGGTGATGGCAAACGGAGCTAAAACAGTCATCAAGGACGCTGTGCCGCAAGTGAAATGGCAATGCCAACAAGCCACCTTTGCACTGACATGAGGGTATTTGATTTACCTCACTATGATGCAATCGTGGGAATGGATTGGCTTCAAACGCTGGGTCCCATGTGGATTGATTGGGACAAGAAAACATTCAGAATTAAACAAGATGGTAAAAGAGTAACAGTGAGGGTGTGCGGGACAAAACTGACAAATGTGCACCTATCACTATGGATGAGTTGCGACAACTTGAAGCTGATCATGCAATATTTCACGTGGTGGAGTTACAGGCCAGGAACACGGCAGCAAACAGTGTACCAGAGGAAATTGCAGCAGTTCTCAAAGAACACAGTGCCTCTTTCCAGAAACCAACCGGTCTACCTCCTGAACGACCATATGATCACAAAATCACCTTGCTGCCAGGGGTGCCACCCGTCAATGTTAAGCCATACAGATACTCGCCACAACAAAAAGACGAGATTGAGAAGCAAATCACTGAGATGCTGAAACAGGGCATCATCCAGCCAAGTCAGAGCCCATTCGCTTCACCCGTGCTATTGGTCAAGAAAAAAGATGGGTCATGGCGTTTTTGCGTCGACTACCGTCATCTGAATGCAGTGACAGTAAAAGATAGATACCCAATGCCCATCGTCGATGAACTACTCGATGAACTGGCCGGTGCCAAGTGGTTCACAAAACTAGACCTACATTCAGGCTACCACCAAATCAGAATGGTGCCATCTGATGTACACAAGACAGCGTTCAAAACGCACAGCGGGCACTATGAATTCAAAGTAATGCCGTTTGGGTTGTCTTGCGCACCTGCAACGTTTCAAGCTGCTATGAATTCCATCTTTGCCCAACACATTAGGAAATTCCTGCTGGTTTTCGTGGACGACATACTCATCTACAGCAAGACGCTGGAGGAACACAAGGAACACTTGCAACAAGTGTTCACAATCCTGGAGCAACATCAGTTGTACATCAAGAGGAACAAATGCTCGTTTGCACAACCAGCTCTGGAGTATCTGGGACACATCATTGGTGCCCATGGCGTGTCAACAGATCCATCCAAGATCAATGCAGTAAAAAATTGGCCGAGGCCCATGAACATCAAGGAGTTGAGAGCCTTTCTGGGTTTAGCAGGATACTACAGAAAATTCATCCAATACTTTGGTGTCATTTGCAAACCACTGACCAATTTGCTGTGCAAAAATGTTCCATTTATATGGACCCCAGAAGTACAAGATGCATTTGAGACATTGAAGCATGCTTTAGTAAATGCGCCAGTCTTGGCTATGCCAGATTTCACCAAGGAATTCTTGCTCGAAACTGATGCTTGTGCTGTGGGAGTGGGAGCTGTTCTCATGCAGCAAGGGCACCCTATCGCCTTCCTGAGCATGGCACTGGGTGCCAAAAACCAGACCTTGTCCATCTACGACAAGGAGTGTTTGGCTATCCTAATTGCATTGGAAAAATGGAGACCTTATTTGCAGCACAAGCAATTCACCATCCACACAGATCAGAGAAGTTTGATACACCTGGGAGAACACAAGTTCAACACGCCCATCCAACAAAAGGCTTTCTTCAAATTATTGGGGTTCCAATACAAAATAGTATACAAGAAGGGAATTACAAACAAAGCAGCAGACGCCTTATCTAGACGGACTCACAGCACCTCTCTGTGTGCCATTTCAGCTGTCAGACCTAGATGGATGGAGATGGTCATTGATAGCTATACTAATGATGAAAAGGCACAGAAGCTGCTGACTGAATTGGCCCTCACAGGAACAAATGAGCAAGGATATGAATTGAACAATGGGATCATCCGTTGCAAAGGGAGAGTTTGGCTCGGAAATTACACTGATGCTCACAAGGCAGTGTTGGCGGCCATGCACACCAGCGCATAGGAGGGCACTCTGGTGTGCTGGGCACTTACCAAAAAAAAAGAAGATGTTCATTTGGCCTAACATGAAGGCAGACATCATGCAATATGTGCAAACCGCTCCACTTGCCAGCAAGCAAAAAGCGAACGTGTGAAGCTTCCGGGACGATTGCAACCTCTGCCGGTACCACCAGACGCCTGGCACACAGTAAGTCTTGATTTCATCGAAGGTCTACCCAAATCTGGCCAGTATGATACAATCTTGGTAATTGTGGATAAATTCTCCAAGTATGGACACTTTATACCTCTCAAGCATCCCTTCAATGCGCACACAGTGGCGCAAGCATTCTTGAACAACGTGTACTGCAGGCATGGGCTACCCCAGGTGATAATATCAGACAGAGACAAGGTTTTCACAAGTGGGTTCTGGCAAAGCTTGTTCAAGTTGGCAGACACAACACTCAACCTCAGTTCGTCCTATCATCCGCAGACGGATGGCCAGACGGAAAGGTTGAACCAATGCCTAGAGACATTCTTGAGGTGTATGATTCATGCCAAACCACAACAGTGGGCGCAATGGCTGCCGCAGGCTGAATTCTGGTACAATACAACTCATCACTCAGCTCTGGGACGATCTCCTTTTGAAGTGTTGTTTGGTAGATCCCCTCGTCACTTCGGTGTGCATCCTCCTGTGGACACTGGGAATGCAGAAGTGGATCAATGGGCCAAGGAGAGAGCGGCCATGGTGCCAATCATCCGTCAACATCTTCTCAGGGCACATATGCGTATGAAAAACCAAGCTGACAAAAAGAGATCAGAACGGGAGTTCAAAGTGGGCGACAATGTCTATGTGAAGCTGCAACCCTACGTTCAGTCCTCTGTCGCTGAGCGTTCCTCTCAGAAACTGTCATTCAAATACTTTGGTCCATTCCTCGTGCTGCAACGCGTTGGAAAAGTGGCATACAAATTACAGCTGCCCCCATCAGCGAAAATACACCCTGTCATCCATGTCTCTCAGCTCAAGAAGGCCATCAGCAACAAAGACCAGGTGTGTTCCGAGTTGCCTGCTTACATGCTAGCGATTTGCTCCGACAGGATGATCCGGCGCGGTAACAAGCAAGTGCCACAGTGTTGGTGACTTGGACAGGTCTGCCACCACAATGCAGGACCTGGGAGCCACTCTTCGCCGTAGTTCAAGCTTTTCCAGTTGCACCGGCCTGGGGCAGTCCGACACTCAGGAGGGGGAGATGTCACGACCATGTACCTACCACAAGCACTGGAGGAAGGAAGGCGGGCCGTGGACCGACGCATCCGTCAAGCGAGGGCCACCAGGCCTGATCGGGCCCAAGACCAAGCACAGGCGACGCCACTGCCTGAGGTGGAGAACGATAAGAGGCAGGCACGGCCTTGGGCAAGGGGCATCTGATGAACGAACAACTAAACAGAGTCCATTCCTGGACGATCCTCTTCTTCCTTCCTCCAGCCTACGAGCTGTTCTCAGCTCTGCGTGACGCGAGCTTGTATCTGAACCACTGAATCCGTGTTGACTTGAGTGAGAATCGAGTGGGAAACACCTATCTGTGATCTGTATTGTTACAGCATTGCCCTCATCAGAGTTGTATGGCAGTGAGTGCAATATATGACACGAGCCATGGTATGACGCTGCAGGTCATGAATGAAAATTCGTCCTTTTCCAGGCACCGCTCGTCAACTGAAACGCATGCGGACCCTGAAAAAAGGAATCTGAAAACCGGTGACCACAGCGCTCACGAAAGCAACTGCCGGCGTTTGTATTTTTCAAACTAGACTATATACATAGAAGAAGCATCCATGAAAGCAGAGAGAAAGTTCTAGAGAGAGAATTAGCTAGTTAAGACTTCTAGAGTGAGAAACAGCTAAGAGAGAGAGCGAGAGAGCATCTCTTTGGTTCTTTGCTGTTGGGGGGAGAGAGAGAGATGTATAAGGCAAAGGGGAAGAGGCCAGCAAAGTGAACTCAACAAACAAACACTAGTGCCATAGAACAACTACCTTTTTTTTTCATTTTAGCTGGATGCAAAGGCAACCGCAAACATTTAGCTCCTCTCCACTTTCGAGATAGTTAAATGAGTGGACCAAAGGGCCTAGCCACATTGTTAAAGGGGTGCTACTGCAATCATTTGGTCGGATTGAAAAATGAGAAAGAAGTGATTTCATTTGGATTTGGTAGATCATGCATGCAACATCAACAAAAAATAGGCTTGGAGAACCCATAATGATGGGCTATGGAATCGGAAGAATTATCAAGTTCTCAATCATGCAAGATTTGTATGCTCCACAAACTAAGTGATGGTCTCTTTGCGATGTCTCGAAAAATATTACATACCATTCACCTTTTGAAGCCTTTGGAGTTTGGTGCATCATCCAAACACACTCCTATCAGCTTCCTCTACAGATTCGTAAGAAAACAGACAATCAATAATGTACTATTAAAGGAATATATGATGTTAAGCGGCTTAGATTTATGTTTTTTAAGTGATAATTATAAGCATTGTTTTCTTTCAAAAACGGAGACAAAGGATTTGCCTTCTCTATCATTTTACTAAGTAGTTTAATAAGAGGTGATAGAAAAAGGGAAATATACCACGCTAAAAGAAATATCTCTAGTCTTGCGGCAAGATATTTCTCAAACATACCCGAAGCTTGGCCCCATCTTGATCGTCTGAGGATAGAAATCGCTGGATCAGAAAGTTATTCCGTAAATCTGAGTAATTGTTTCATAAAAATCTCCCGAGATGTTAGGGGCCGAAACCCTTGCTTTCCATATTGCGTCCTAGTTGCAATCGATGGAATCAAGAATAGGCAAGCAAATTTGATCCTTAATCATCCTACAAAGCCATATACACGCGTTTGAAAAGGAGGTGAGAGGTCCAATCTTACGAGTAAGGGTGGATAATAGCTTGAAACTCGAAAGGATTGACACTTGTAAGCTTTGTGTTAGAAGCACAGAAGAATCTATGTCCAAACAAGAAATTGTTAATCCAAATTGGAAAACAGAAAGTGTATGGGCCACTCAAAGTCTCGATTCGTATCAGATTTTGTCTTCACGGTCCTTAGTGCTTACTATATAGTAAAATGTAAAAAGTCACTCACGCTTCCGAATTTCATCTCGATAATTTCTGAATGTTACCCAAAAAAATGTTGAGATAAATAGGCAGAAACTGGTTGAGCAACAACCCGTTGAATATTTTGAAATAAATTTAATACCCAATTTGTACCGGACATCCCTTCTCAAGAGATCCAATCAAGTAAAAAAAAAAAAAATTGAACAAGAGTTGCCCCGGAGGGCAGGAGCTATATTAACGCGGCGCATACAAAGTTACAAGGAGGACCCCAAAGAAAAAGAAAATTACAGACGCATCCTCCGAAATTACAAATAGGACCTCAGGACTAAAACTGAAAACGCAATCAGGTCCTTCGTCTTCGCCGCCGACAGCCATAGACCTCAAGGCAAAGGCGTCACCGTCATCACCGGGGAACATGCCACTTGGGACAACGCGCCGGAGTTTCCCTCGCCGAGATCGAAGATCCTCCAGTGAAGGAGGAAGAAATACCTCTGGTAGAAGCTCCAGAGCACGGATCGGCGCCTTTCGCCATGGATAGCCCCGGCCGAGCTTGGCCGCAACTTGGGATCTCCGTGAATCAACACAGCTCCGCTGGTGCGTATCCTCGCACACACCAGCTCCGGATGCGCATCTGCACCAAGAAGAGACAAAGGAGCCGCTGCTCCGCCCTGTCGATCACCACGATGGCGAGAGCAAGAACTCGCCAGCTCCAGCTCAACCCTGCACAGAAGCATAGCGGCTCCCAGAACCAGAAGCCGCCCTTCAAGCTTATGAGGGAAGGAGGACGCGGCGCCGCTACCCTCAGCATACGGCTCCATCCACCGGAGCACCACCGAGAGAAGAGCAAGAACCGCCATCCCGCAGACACGGCCTGGTCGCATCTGCGAGCAAATCCTCAAGCCTGCCTTATTGTCGGAGATGCTTGAGCTCCCCGCCACCAGCCGACCTACCTCCTGCCACCAGAGATACGCCGCCACGACGAGGAAGAGCAAGACACCCTGGATCTGGCCGGCGAGATCCAGAGACCTACTCCCGAACACCCATCTAGGGTAACTCACAGCATAAAGCCAAAGCAAACTACCTAAAGCTACGACTAGTATATACAGGAGGAGCCTACCACCTACTCCATCTCCACGCCGGCCAGCGAGCCCGCCGGAGCAAAGGAAGGAGAGGGGCGGCGGCGAGAAGCGGGAGCCGACCCTCAAGCTACTGTTTGAGAGCGAGAGGGGAAAGGAGAGGGGAAAGATCACCCGTCCAATCAAGTAATAATTTGACCAATTATCACAACCAATCACATGACCACATATCTATCTAGTCTAGCTAACTAATCCTAAAATGACAACCCAGAAACCCCATGAAAGCAACACCAATCACACCCATACAAACACATAAACTTCGATGGTGAACATATATTCCCATTGAAAATACACACAAAAAGAGCTGGCCACAAACAAGGTGGAAGCCAGCAGTCAACCTTGCAAATGAAAACAAGAAAAACATAGTAAGAACCCAAAAGAAAATCATGACGCGCAAAGACAGACACGAAACCGTGTCAAAGCATCGCCCTATATATAAACCCGGTTCAACCCAGCTCAACCCAATTTACACCCACACACAAGAGACGCACACACGACAAACTAAACATGCCGACCACACCGCCGCCGTCGCTGCTCCTGGCCGCCGTGCTCCTCCTCTCCGCCGCGCTGCTCTGCTCGGGCCACCCGCCGGGCTGCCCCATCCCGCTGCCCAAGCAGACGGCGGACAACAATCCACGGCTGCAGAAGGCGTACACGGCACTGCAGGCGCTAAAGCGCGCCATCACCGACGACCCCAAGAACCTGACAAAGAGCTGGTGCGGCCCCGACGTGTGCGCCTACTTCGGCGTGTTCTGCGCGCCGTCCCTCGATGACCCCTGTGCCCGCACGGTGGCCGGCGTGGACCTCAACCACGGAGACCTCGCCGGCACGCTCCCCTTCGAGCTCGGCCTCCTCACCGACATCGCCGTCCTCCACCTCAACTCCAACCGCTTCGCCGGCGGGCTCCCCGACTCCCTCCCCAAGCTGCACCTCCTCCACGAGCTGGACGTCAGCAACAACCGCCTCTCCGGCGGCTTCCCGCAGCACATCCTTTGCTTACCCAACGTCAAGTACGTGGACATCAGGTTCAACAACCTCTGCGGCACAGTGCCCGCCGCCATCTTCGACAAGAAGATCGACGCGCTCTTCATCAACAACAACCACTTCGACTTCGAGCTGCCGGAGAACTTCGGTAACTCCACTGCATCCGTCATCGTGCTCGCTAACCTGCGCATCCGCGGCTGCATCCCACCGAGCATCGGGCGCATGGCCGGCACGCTCAACGAGCTCGTCCTGCTCAACTCCGGCATCCGGTCCTGCATCCCGCCGGAGATCGGCGCGCTCCGCGAGCTCACCGTGCTGGACGTCAGCTTCAACCAGCTCCAGGGCACGCTGCCGGAGTCAATGGCCGGGATGCACGCGCTAGAGCAGCTCGACGTCGCCCACAACGAGCTGTCCGGGCACATCCCGGAGGGCATCTGCGCGCTGCCGCGGCTCGCCAACTTCAAATACTCGTTCAACTACTTCTGTGGCGAGCCGGAGCGGTGCGCGGCGCTGCGGCGCAACGACGACCGGCAGAACTGCATCGCCGGCCGGCCCGACCAGCGGCCGTCGGACCAATGCCTCGCCTTCCTGCACCGCCCGCCGGTGCACTGTAACGGCCACGGATGCTTCGCGCAGCACTACTGAGCGCACCGACATCGATCGCTCTCGCCGCGGTAAATTGTTACTACTGCGCGCTTGCAGTGGGTGGTTAGATTGTGGAATTGGTTTGGTGGTGGTGTAAAATGGATGGATCCGTCGATCCGAAAGCGTGAATCCGTAGAGAGATTCGTATATATATACTGTAATTTTTCTTTGGTTTTTATTTTTTGGGGGTTTTTACAGAGAGGATGGTAATAATGGAATTTGTAGACATACATGATACATCACACTATTATTACCCACTGATCATTCTTGCTAGTACTAGTATTTTATTGGTTGACACATGGGTGACAAAGGAAATTCAATGATACTACTACTTCAAAGTTAACAGCTGGGTTACTGTTTGGCTTCCTTGGCTTGAAAGGGAGTTAACATGAATGATGATGCAACCACTGCCAAATTAACCAATATTTAACAAGCAAAAAAATGTCTTCTCTCCAATCATGAAGAGTAGGAAGCAGCTACAACCAGAGATCAAGGATAACATCTTTATCCAGCAGGAATACTAGTCCATTTGAGGGGCGGCAGTTGGAGAAGAATCAATGCCATGCACATCTGATAAGGATGTGGTCAAATCTTAGGTGGGTTGGGTTGCGCCAAGTTAAATTGAACTAAACTAAATCAAAGCAGCAGCAGATGCTCATGGGTTCCAGCTGCAAAGGGAGGAGATATAACAAACACATCATCTTGCCTGGCTCCAGCTTATATATTACTAGTACTAGATTTCATAAACAGATACTACATATATAGCTTATTCTTGCTGCATTATGTATAGTTAGGTGCATTCTCCTACTCTGTTTCTGCTCTGCTTGGAGTTTTATGTCCATGTCATAAGCACATCGACAGCCTGCCAAAAGAAGAAGAGGAGCACTAGTGCTAGTCTGCTGCTACTTCCAAAAGGAAATTCGATCCTCAGGCATATATGTATATGTATATGTATATGTATATGTATATGTATATGCATGTACGCATATGACCAGCAGAACACGGCACCCGGATGGAGTTCGTGGAGACGGCGACGACGATGGGGACGGACAACGTGGGCGGACGTGGAAACGGAGAAGGATTTGCTGAACGTTTCCGTCGTCAGTTTGGGAAGACAGGCTGGCAGGAGGGCCAAGAACTGGACAAATGCGACCAAACAACTCGTGAAAGGTGGGTGACCAAATGGCAAAGCCTTGCCAGCCGTCTGCCATTATGCATTTCTATGGAAATAAAATGCCTACTTGCCCGCCCATAAAACAAATGCAGAGTCAGGTATGTATGACAGGATCACCGTTGGTTACAAGTTGGAAAAGATACAGTGGTTTAGCTATAGACTTGTAGTGTCCAATAATGCAAGGGAGAGACAGCATAGCAGGTAGACCTAATGCTTGGCATCAATGGCGTGATGGGGAGAAGACAGAAACGGAGGGTGTGCTTGCCCACCAAGTGACAAGTGCCTATCAGCAACCCAAGTACCCAAAACCAAGCATATACGTACAGTTCCTCGGCACACCAAACTAGCTAGAGCTAACATTTGCACAGAAACATGTAGGTATGGCTGACTTGACCAGTGCTAGTTCTTTGCCTTTTCAGATTATGAACCATGCATCTGTCATTTGATGGCCTATTCACTGATAAATGTTTGTTCCATTCGGACTACGACAAACCCTTGCTTGATGTTATTAGTAATCAAACAACTCCGCTTTAACTGACTGTTTCAGATGGACCAGGCTGGACAAAATGTTAAAACCTTAATAGCGGTGGTACTAGGTCACAAAGAGGAAGAGCCTGACATCTCAACACTCCTTAGCACTATTCTGAGACATAGTTGATAACGGTTCGTACCCCCCCCCCCCCCCCCCCCCCCCCCCTTACCTCTGCATGAACGGGATCATGATTTGGCAGGGCACATGCAATGCAGGAAAGAGATGCATGACCAAACTCAGATAAGTATCCAAGCTTAACAAAATCATAATAAATGAGCAGCCCTGTAAAGCGTTCATTCAAATCAGCGAAAATTGTGACCGGGCAGAACTTGGAATGGAATGCCATGAAACAGAACCTGCTGACTCCTCAGAGGCGATTTTATGTAGTATTAATAGAATTTGATGAGGAAAACTAACTTCATAAGATCTTAGCATCTTACATACAGATTTATTCACTAATTAAATATATTACAAATACAAACTACCTGATCCTTAAGTCCTAACATGATTTTCTCTACCAGTACCTCGAGCCTTGACGCTGAGTAAGTATGTGAGGTGCCATTATCGGATTACAAGTCGTACTCCGGTTGCACGTAATCAACTGCCAAGATTTTACAATGGACCTGATTTCATGGATAAATGTATGAATAAGCTGCTCCGACAGATATAAAAACAAAAAACATAAGGTGTCAACATAATGAGTAAGCCTTACCTAAAGCAAGAGGCGATGCGCTGAATGTGCTGTCGGAATTGCTTACTACAGGCTCACTGTTTGTGTCTCCGAGAAGTGACGGGAATGACGGGATGGATTTCAGTATCAGCTTCCGCCCTCCTTTCCGGCTTGGTGAAATGCTGAGTGCATTATGTGGTGGTGACACTCTTTTTCCATTCGGTGAAGAAGTCTTGATGATGCCAGGAGAAGAAGCTTCTTTCAAAATATCAGCATTTCCTCATCAAACACACTATCAGCAACCTTTGAAATTTTGCGAGAGTGAACTGTTTCAGGGGCTTTTGAAGAACGAGAGGAACTCCCACTGCAGGCTTTTGAAGGTCTCGGTGGCTTTGCATTTGAGAAGTTTGGCTGTTTCAGCAAAGAACTGGAAAACACTGCACAGCTATTAAAACATGTTCAAATGGTCGGTGTATTAAAGATTAAAATGTAATGAGCAAACCTGGAAACATCCAAAGGTGGTGTTATTGGGACAAGAAGCTCAATAAGTGTGTGATCTTCGCTATGTACATTAGCCTTTTGTTGGTCACTTTCCTGTTCTTTTCCACAACTTTCAGTCTGTTCACCATCTTGTTTCATTTCTTCATTCTCAGCCGATACAGCACCTACCAACAGAATGTTAATGTCAGACTGAAGCAGAAGAACAGACAAAACCAGGGTACCTGTATTCAGACTCTAACTTGGGAACATCAGGTACTTTATAATCTATATCTTAGATACCTCTGAATGAACACAAATATGTAGCACTGAATATATGTAGACATGTTCATCATTCAAAAAAAAAATATTGGGAGACCAAGGTGATAGTGAAACTACTAGCAGACAAGGTGTGATTCCTTAAGAAAAACGAAACTAGCTTGGTTCCTCAAATTTCATGATTAAAAGCTAATAAAGTGGATGATGCAAGGCATGATAATCCGACACTTTTATGGAGCTTCATTGCTAACGAATTTAAGGCGCTTCGGCTGTGTGCCAATTATCAATATTCAGGAAAAGGAGCAACTGATTGTTCTTGTTTCTAGAAACATGATGTGCAAGTTTGGAAAATGTAATGAATGACATGGTTGGACAGATAAGAAAAGCACAACGCTCACCATCTCTAGCGCCAAAAGTGTTTTTGCAAGTTTCGCATCTGCAGTTGCTGGAGCAGCCAACACCTCCCTTTAATTCAATCAAACAGTTAAATTGTAAGTATTTTACCAGGGCTACAATTTCAAATGGTTTCATCAATTAATTTCTATTTCAGCTATAATACCTGATAGCATTCACAATATTTCTTGAGACAACTTGACTTCTTGCAATTGCACCCTCTCTTATGACGAGCAGAAGCAGGGGTGTTATTAGGATCTTCCTGCAATTCATTACAGAATTTCTGTATCACATATCACCGGGTGTAATTGACTAACATAAGTAAATCTGAATTATTAACAAGACACCCACCTGAGTCTCCTGGCCAGCATCAGACATGCGGATCACTTTTGGAGCAAATGCCAGTGGATTCCGGAATTCTATCTGCTTTCGAGTGGAGAGAACAATTTCCTCATGTATAGGCTTGTTAAGACATCCTTGACATGAACAAGGTTCAGAACAATACACGCCGGCAGCAAAGCACTCACAATAACTGCAAATGGCAACAGTGCAAACAGACTATCAAATGCGTGTAACCTTTAAAAAAAATCGACTGTACACATGTTATAATGTGTAGTACAAGTAATGAGGTGGTGGCATAACTTCTATGTCCAAGCATTTAAAAGGAGGCTTTGTGTAATTAGGTTGAAAAGATCTTATCTAGGGGAAGAGCACTCACAGTTTCAAGCACTTTGACTTTTTACAGCTGCAACGTTTGCATGAATCATCATCACCATTATCTGATTTACGCCTGCTCTTCAACAAAAAGATGTCAGGTAACTAGAATATAATGAAACATGAAAATAAGCTATAACTCCAAAAGTGAAACCGGAAGCACAAACAAACCTCTTCTTTTGGGGGCTGCTGCTTTGACTTGAAGTATGGTCATTTTCAAGAAAACCTCCAGCTGAACAATCATCATTATCCATCTGAAGGTCTAACAGACCAGCACGCGAATGGATGAAATTATCTCCAGCAGACATCAAGTTCCCATTCATATCCTGTTCAATTTTCAGTGATGGAACCAAAGCAGTAGTCGAAGGGTCTTGACGAGCCATTTTATCTTGGGCTGTTAATGCAAGTGCATTTAAATGCAGACCAATACCACGCAATGCACGTGTGTTGGAGTTTTTCCTGGATTTGTGTGACTTTGTGCAGGACTTTTGCCTTTACATGTTGAGAAGGACAAACTTGCAACAGAGTCTTTCTGCACATTCCTATGTGATTTCCCAGCCGCCTCAAAAACAAGACAGCGTCTTCGAACACCACGTGTTGGGTCTCAACCTAAACATGCCAGCAGGAAGGAAAAGAGTTAGAGAATAGTATGATATAATTATACATCCATAACAGCTAAAGTTACAGTATTCAACTGCCTACAAATGAAGCTAGAAATACATGAAGCATGAGTAACAATGCTTAGCATCATAAGTTGGCAAACCCAAATTATGTGATCCAGTACCTTGCATCCTAATGGAATACATGCATTCTCTCCATTAAGGTTATCCTGTATTTCTTCACTTGAGATTGTTTTTTTATCTTCAGGAAAGAATTCGGCATTTTCTGTCGTATCATCTCCCATAATCATCTCTTGATAGGTTGCTTGGCTGGATGCACTGTTGTATGCTCTGTCTGAAATGTCACCACCTCCGACAAGTTTTGATAGCAAATATCCACAAGATTCTGCATTATTTACTGCCAGCTGAATTCCTCTGTGATCTTGGTCCATTGATGAGTCAAAGGCCATAAGCTCACCCGAAGTTACAGAAACTAAGTCCTCCCATTCACATCCCAGGACTTCGTTGTCTTTTGCAGGCTGGCAACCATCCAGGAGCTGCATGTCAGTGGAAAACAAACATTTCCTTTTCTCCAAAGTATTTATAACGGTTTGGACGGCTTCTAATTTTCGACATTTGTCCTGTTTAAGATCCGATCTAACACCATGGCAAGGCGTTGTGTTATGATTCGGACTGCCAGAATCGAATCGACCATGCTGAGGCAAACCATTAGGCCCTTTGGGAACATCAACAGCACCTTCATTTGCTGAACAGGTGACTGTTTGGCCCTCTCGAGTTATAGCGCTAGTGCATGCGAACAATCTAACATCATTTGAAGAACTGGATGGCTTGTTTTTGTCAGTGCCATCCATGCAGAGCTCATTGTCAGTGAAGTCTGCAAAAGAGCTCCTGACAAGAAGAAATGTCAGCGTCAAGATTATGTTCAGAAGTAAAATGTTTTCACCCGGTTATCCACAAGTATCTGAAAGAGAATATGGCATGAGCGTACTTGGAGAGTTTGGATTCCTTCTGTGCATTGTTGTGTGGGAAGTGAAAATGGAGGAAACGGAGGTGATGTTCACAGACTGATTATATGCTTGGAGGCTATTCGCGGAATATGCCGACTTGAGAGGCTCAATTGGAGACAGGCTATCGATGAAACTGAAAAGCGGTGAGTCCTGCATTCAGAAAAGCGTGTTAGATCAAGACCCAAGAATGTAATGACGAAAATTAACCATTCATCAATCAAATAGCAAAAAAGAGAAAAGTGCACCCAGAAAAGCAGACTAAAGTCCCACTTAATGCAGTTACCGATGAACAACACATGCTGCAATCTGTACCTATCGTTTCGCTTACACTGAACCGCTCATTTCTTACTTTTTCTGCCAACACTACATTTCATTCCCCAATCTCCTTCCTCCATTGAATCAATGTAGGTAGTTCATCTTGCCGTTGTCAACTAGACACCAAAACCGCCCCAAATCCCAAGTCAAACCTTGAACCAAAATGGATCTGACCCGCGGGGACATTTGCAGAGACATCTGATTCTGACCAGCAAAATCGTCAACTGGCACATCAGAGCACAGAGCCCGCATGTCCCACACTGCACGCACTTACTCCAAGATGAAAGGGTAGATCTAGAGCGAACCGCACGCGCAACAGTGCAAAACCGCTGGGTTCCTAGATAACCTTAGATCCCAACCTCCGCCGGGGGAATAATCCTAGTTCCTAGCGTCGTTATTAGCGCCGGGAAGGCATGAACAGGAAACAAATTAAGAAAAAAACTGAGATTTTTCGCTAACAAGAGCGGTGGCTGTTTCTCGAAGAACGAAAGCAAGCGCGGTGACGCTAATCCGGCACCGGCGGCGAAGAAACCGTGTTGATTTGGCAGCGAAACCCCCACACAAACAGCCCTGATTTCGGCAAGCACCCGCCGGGGGACCAACGAAACATACCCGCCGCGAAAGAAAAACCTCGAGGTTTTCCACAGTAGTACGGAGGGAAAATCTCGTATCGAAACCACCGGGATCGAAGCGGGGAAGGCCGAGGATTAACTGACGAAGACCACTGAAAAAAAAATTGGAAAAAAAATTCAACCGTCTGGCGCGGCCGCCGGATCCCGTTCCCCGCAGAGGAGACGCGACGGCGCAGCAGAGGAAGCGCGGAGATACGCCATGAACTCATGTATAAAATCCCCCAAATAAAGCAGAAGAACAGGAAGGGGCAGCCGCGCGCGTCACCTCCGCTCTGGCTGCCGCCGGCGCCGCCGCGCGGTCAGGCGTGTCCATCTCCGCTCCCAAGTCTTCCTCTTTCCCGCTCCTCCCAATCTTCTCTCTCTCTCTGTGCGTCCGTCTCTCTCTGGATGGGAGGGACGGGACCCCAGCGAGCGTTGTATAGGGGAGCGGGTGCCACGCCGCGCGACGAGGCGAGGCGATAAATTTAAGAGGCGCGAGGGCGGGAAGGCCGCCTCTTTTCGGGCTTGAGCTTTTCTTTTCTTTTTCGCCTGCCGCCTGCCTCGGTGCGTTCTTGTTGTTGCGTGTGACGATCTGATCCAATCATAGGTTGCCGTGGACTGACTGACAGGTGACATCCGGTGATGAGTCATCATGTGTGTGTCCCACTCGTGCGACACCTGGGGTCCTCTGACTCTCTTCTTCCTCTATGACGGTGGGCCTCATCCATGGCTCCTTTGTTGCAAAGAGTTTGGGACAAAATAATGGAATTCCATCTTAATAAGGAAATAAAAATGCACTACTTCCTTGAATTCCATCTTAAGAACTTGGTAAGGTAGGACATTTCCCATTATAAAATGTACGCGGACAATGGATGGACGAGGTTGTGTGCATCGTTTCGATGCAGAGGGACAGGGATCCGCACCCCCTTTTCGAAGAAAAAATGCGGACAATCGATGTTTTCTCCTATCTTATGCTTCACTTTCAAATCTATAATCTCAAACTATCAATTTGTGCAACATAATCATAATTTAGCTATTTATGATTCATTTTTTCAATGATATTCTAGCTAGGATAAAATCTTCTTGGTTCAACTATGAAATTTTGCCAGTTTGGAAATATAAAAGAAACAAAGACAGTATTGCATTACTTACACCGACATAAAAAGCATGAGTAATCTTTGGTTCGATCAGTCTTCTGGAATCAAATATCTAACAATATTAATCTAACGCACGACAATATAATATAAACGACCTTGCACGTACAGGCCTACAGCTACTCATGTACTCCCTCCGTTTCCAGAATAAGACATGTAAATTTAGTCAAAAGTCAATGATATTTAAATTTGACCAAAGTTATAGATACAAAATTGTACACTTTCAAACCAATATCAACCGATTCACTATAAAAATATGTTTTAATGTATTTTTAATATTGTCTATATTGATATTTTCTATATATTTGATAAAACTTAGTTAAGATTGGACTATTGAGTAAATTTATACGCCTTATTAACTAATCTAATAATTGCAGTGTGACTCTCTCGATTTTCTCCGATAATTGCCCATAGATTTCTCTTTCCTGCACTCTCTATTTTCAAAATGTGAAAATCGATAAACCCACTCAATGCGGGCCCACCTGCTAGAAGTTTGCTAAGAGCCTGGATGGAGACATTCGACAAAGGAAAGTAACACGGTGCACTACCTTCTATGTCTTCGTCTTCGTGTTGTCAATGTAATTTTGTTTGTCAATACCCTATATTTTAGTCTCGGCAAGTCTTTGTCGAGTACGTGACAAAACTCACTCGGCAGAAAACCTTTGTCGGCTCAGTTATGCCGACGGTAAGACATATTTTGGCGAGTGTCTTGAGAAACTTCCTAATTCCGTGGTGCTTGTTACGTTCACAGTGCATTGTTGTGGCGAGCCTGGACCAAGCCCGAGGCAGACCAACGCGGCCGGCTGCGGTGGAGTCCGGCAAGAAAGAAACTTTGTGTTGAGGTGTGAGGTGTGGGTGGCTATCGTCGTCGAAGAATGAGGGGGATTTAGAGCCAGGGCCGTCCGACGGTGGCTAACCGCGGAGGAGGCAGTTCGAGCAGGGTGGGGGTGGCGAGGCGGCAGCGGGCAATTTGGTCGGTTGTTTGTGTGTGGTGGCGGCGCTGCTTCTTTTCTCCCCTTCTTTTCCCCGATGCATAACACTAGAGCGAGTGTGGTTGGAAAATTGACGATATATATGCACGGGTGCCAGGCAGCTTCCCTCTCTAGCCTCGACAGGGTTGCTAGTTTGGTGATATGGCGAGTCTTTCGACATCTACGGAGGCACATTTGCCTCTCCAAATTTCCTAATCCGACGCATGCGATTTCGTTCAACCCCACCCAGATTAATTTTAGATGGTCGACCTATAGCATTATTGTCAAAGGTGATGTGATAATTAATTACTCCAGCATAACTAACAGGCGATCTAATGGCAGGTCAGTGTAGTTAGAGCATCTCCACTCGCGGCGCCCAAAGGCCATCCGACAGGCCCTTTGGGCGCCGTCCGGACTACCTTGCCCATTTGGGCGCCGTCGATCCCCACTCGCGGCGCCCAAACTAAAAAAAAAAAAAATTTAAACTTCGATAAATTTCATTCAAATTTTAGGAAAGTTTACAGATTTGAATGAAATTTAAAAAAACTAAACCTAAATCTACTGGCGGCCGCGGTAGCGGCGCCTGAAGGCGTAGTAGGGGTCTTCGTCCTCCTCCTCCTTCTTCACGCCGCTTGCTCCTGCGCCGTCGTCTTCCTTCTTGACGCGGCTAGGGCCGGCGTTGCCGTCGCCGGTGAGGTCGATGAACGGCACGCCAGTTTCAATGGCGTGCATGTACGCCGACCAGGCGCAGGCAGATGGCCCGTCCATGGGCGGCACGTCCTCCATGGACGCGGCCTCCGCGGCCCGCAGGAGCTCGTCGTCGTCCTGGGCCGCCTGCGCCGCCAGGAGCTCGGCGTAGAACGTCGTTGGCTCCGCCTTCACCTTCATCGGCTCCGGCTTCGGCGAGAGCAGAACGCGGGAGAGGGAGGAGGAGGAGCGCGATGAAGACGCTCGTGAGGACGACGCCCGCGACGACGACCCTGTCGAGCGCGAGGACGACGTGCGCGGTGCCCACACGTTGGCTGGCGGCGCCGGAGGCGGAGCGTGGGGCCACTCCAGCAGGGAGCCGCCGTTGGCGATGTGGTCCATGACGGCCTGGAGCGTGCGGCCGTGCATGCTCCAGAACGCCTCGCGCCCGGCGACGTTCTTGTCCCTGGGCGCCAGGCCTGGCCTTCCCACCTGTTCATCTCCTCCTCGAAGAGGCGCTGGAACGCCTCCTCGTACCGGGCGGCGTTGTCCGGGTCCTCCGGGTTCCAGCGCGGGTCGTCGCGCATCTCCGGCGTCAGTTCGCGCCAGTAGTGCGCGATCTGGGCCGCGTGGAAGTCGCGGTTCGACCGCGTCAGCGGCCGCGGCACCGGGATGCCGCGGACGGAGATGGCGTAGCCGTGGCTAACGTGCATGTCCGGCGGCACTGGGTAGCCGTTGTCGCGCAGCGCCTCGGTCTGCTCCTTCAGCAGGTGCGCGGCGCGAAGCCGTTCGCTGCGGCGCCACCGGTACCCTCCAGTTGCTGCCGGCCATCTCTAGGGTTTGCGGCGGCGGCGAGGGTGGCGTGTGGGGAGAGAGGGGGAGCGGTGGCGGCGAGTGTGGTGAGCGAACGCGGGGGCACGGCCTTTTATTGCCGCCGGAGAGCGGTGGCATTAACGCCGCTTGCCTCGAAAAGGCGCGCCGCATTCACTCCGGCGAGCAGAGGACGCGACGGCTCACTGGCCGCCCGCCGGCCGTGAAAACGAGGAGTCGCCACGCGGCACGCGCCTTTGACGACGCCTTTGACCACGGCGGGGCGTGGCCGTGTCACTGCCAGGCGTGGCCCGCGCGTCGGAGGCGTGCGTTTTCTTTCGTCCGGGGCCGCCCAAGCCTCCCCAAGTTGAGGGCGTGGGCTGGGCGTGCCGGACACAAAACTGGGCCGCGCCAGACCGAATTCGCGTTTGGTCGCCGCGAGTGGGCGCGATTTTGTGTCCGGCACGCCCAAACGGTTTTGGGCGGCCCGACTGGAGATACTCTTACCACGTGACACGTGGGACGCGCGTACCGCCGCACGCTAATCTCCCGCGTATAATTTGAGGCAGTCTGACGGGAGCAGTTGAGTCTCGAGAGTCGAGTCGGCCGGATACCGCGCGCACTTTGTGCGCCAACCAATTTATCCAAATTAAGCCGCCAATGGACCAACCTAATAGTATGTCCATCCTGTTGTGCCCACCTGGCATCGAGGCAGAATCTTGAGCAGGTGCGCAACGGTGGCCGATCGTTCTAGACCATGCATGCATCTCGAACCATTGGATTCTGGTTCCTTGACAGCTCCTGCTTTTGTCTCTAACTAGCAGGGTGGCCCGCGCATGCGCGGGCAACATCTTATTTGTTATTAAATTACATTTTTTGTTTATTGAATGCTTGTAAGCATACACTATATGTAATGTTTCCCCTTACTTATAAGCAAACGTTAAATGAATGAAATAATTATACGGCTTCACCTACTTTATCATACCTTAAATATTGTGCTTTGTATTCCTAACAATCATACAGCTAAGGTTTACTGAAAACGCTATGGTTTTGTTAACCGAGTTTGTAAATTTAATTAAATTATGCCCTATAATCTAGTCCTGTGGATTCTAAACATTGTTGAAATATTTACATTTGACTTAATGATATATATCGTTTTGTACATATATAGTGTAAGTAGCATCATGATTTATTTAATATTGGCATTCTAGTTCTCTTGCCCCATGTCAAATTTAATACCTAAACGGTAATATAGTTTTACTATAGAAATTTTGAATGTTTATTCTTATTTAAACATGTAATACAAGGATAATTTATTTTTTCAAATATTTTATATTGAATTTACACCTAAAAATCTTGCTGAGTATACTGAGTGTACCTAATTAATTAAGTTGTTTAACGAACAATTCCACCAAGCTATGCATATCTATATAGTACGTGACATATGTAGCATGTTGCTTTGTTTTTTTTCTTAGAAGAAAAAGGAGGGGCAGCCTATTAAATATTAGTAATTTGACTGAATCAAAAGGAAGTCAACCAAAATCGATAGGAAAGGAAGTGTATAGACAACCAAACCATAATCTTACCTACGGGAAATATATTTGTGCACTATTTTATACACTATACCGTCCTTTTTTGCATCGTCATAGTTGACTAATTTCCAAAATTTGTCTTTCAAGTGACTCTTGACAATGCTACATATATAGCTAGTTAGTGTAGCAAAACGACTTCAATCTGGAGCAAGTTTGGCTTATGTTGAGTGAGGTTTTATTCACTGATTTCATTTGGGCCTGCAGACCAGTGGCACCTACATAAAACAAATAGAAGATCCAATTGTTGTACATGTACAATCCACATTCCTCGGCATTTTTTTTCCAATGTTTACTCTACTCTTCGACATATTATCATATATAAATTTGAAGTAATAGTGAAAAAGTCTGATGCTTCTTCATCAACTTCCGACGCTACTTTGTTAAAAACGAAATTGATTTGTACGGTTCTTCAATGGAAAAAATCTGTGAAGATCCCAAACTTTGAATAATCTTAGGTATGCGAGATGGATTTCTCTTTACTATTAGCGCAAAGGGGCAACTTCTTAATCATGTATTATTTTTTTACTAATGTATCTGACTCATATATCTTATCAATCCTTTAATAGCAGTGAATATTCTCCAAGACTATCGTGTTGAAAATAACAGACTTCCAGCTTTTCGTATGTAAAATTATTAGTCATTTATTGAATAACATAGTTTTCTTCTTGCTAAAATAAACTAATCCCATCCAACATAATGCTATAAAACTTTCATTTTATATTTTGCATATAAATTTTGCGTTAGATTTTTGCATTAACCATGACTTTGTTTTAAGAATGAAATAATCAAGTTGAGTTTTTGTTGATGATGAAATCTAAAATTTCTCCAATAAAAGGTGCATGAGTGAAACAGTTATTTTACTAATTGTCTACCGTTGTTTGATAGTTAACTGTTGGACATATTTGGTTATTTAATTAAAGGAATACCCGGCTATTTATTTGTCCGCCATAATTTGTACAGAGAAAAAGTGGTCATGCTTTTTCTTTATCCTTCTAGAGCAACTCAAATCTATTATCTCTCCCTCTCTTTTTCTGTGGAAGATCCTCATGTATAAAATAATTAATCAGCGCACCACTCCTATTTGGTTTTGCTTAGCAAAGAAAATGTGTGGACACCTTTGTTTATTATTCTATAGGAGCTGCTCAAACCAAATCTTCTTTTCGAGGAAGATGCTCAAACCTGATATTTATGCATGTATATCTATCCCTACGCTGCTCAAACATACGTACCAGCGCGTAGCTCAGCTGAGCTGATTCTGTGATTCCACTTGGTTCTCGTGAATTTCGAGGGTAATTTGGCTCCTCCTTTTGCTACAACTGTTTCTGTAAAAAACCATTTGTTTAAAACATAATTCACTTTTGTATGCTACAAAATCAAAACTTCCGAACAGAGCAATTCAAGGCAAATATTTAAACATAATCTACATTTTTAATGCTACCAAAAAAATAACTTCACATCAGTGCACACCACTTATATTTTTCTAGCATGTAAATAAATGCACACTTCTCCTTGTATATTGTTAAAGCAGACATAGCTATAGAATGTATCTTGTACAGTAAAGAAATTGATAGAGCTGATAATAAGAGATAGTCACATGCCATTACGTCGCTCTAGGCTGTCCAGCTGCGTGGATGAGAAAATCCACCATCGATCCATCTCACTTTTACGCGCCTACATTGCACATGCATGAGCCCAGCCCTCAATCGACCTATGCAAGAAACCTGCAATACGTACTGATGGTGTGCATATCTGCCGCGGGCGGTAAATACGACCACAATGAGTACATGCCTCCGGATCGGATACGGCCCTGTCGGCGGCGGCATGTTGACACGCTAGGCAAAGTAATGGTGAAACTTCTTGTCAAAATCAACAAATTATGTATATTATTATGTTGATATCACCATAATTGATCATATGTAAGTAGCATATTAGCATGCTTATAACAAATGAGCTCTAATATGATTGTGATATATACACACTGAAATAATTTCGAGCTTTTCAATTTAGTCATATTAGCCAAAAATAAAATAATCGGTACAGAAAATAATTTCTAGCTTTTCAATTTACTCATAGTACCATCATCCATGTTATGTACTGATTAATATTCAGAAGATCGACTGGTACTAAAGTAAACAAACCTTAATCCGTGCTCCATGTACACACTCGCCGGCTATGATTAGCGGATTCCTCTGATGCGGCCTTGCATGTCACATGTCAAGATTCGATGGCGGCAGCAGGCTCTAGCCGCTGTGGACCTGTGATGGCATGCCGTATTGCCGTGCATGCATGTACAGTACGATTGAAGACCATGCATGCACTAACCTCCTAATCTCCTTTTAATGATTCTGCCATTGAGATTCAAGATGTAGATTCTCTGATCTGTTGATTTGACCAGAGCTAGCTAGCTCAATAAACACCACGACGCGAGAGACTCAGGTTTCGGGATCGAATCGAGGAAATCTGGTTTTCCGGCCGCCGACGAACCCTGCCATGGTTACGGCCAGAGAGCTATTAAGTCGGTTGGCCGACTGAATCGATTCAGCACGGCGGTGGCGGTGGCCTGCGTGAGGACGTACGGTAGGGTTTTTTCTTCGAAGAAAGATTATGTAGGCTTTTAGCTCGTTTCAATGAAAGGGTACTAACAAATAACTTATGGAGGGTAGTGGTGGGTAATTTATCTAACTTTAAAAGGCAAATGCTTATTTCTAAGATCCATCGGCTGTCATAGGCAAAATAATTAAATTGATGGCCAGATGTTTCTGATTATTGTGGGATTTTCTAAGCTAATTCTCTAATTTCTGGTTAGCCCATCATCTACTTTTAATATATAATAGATTATTTGGATTTGAACATTTGTTGTAATGTGGATGATTATTGTATTTGAATTTTGCTAAAACATTAATTGGTTTGATTTATATTGCTGTTGTATTTAGATTATATTGTTCAAAATCATGAATTTGGCTAAATTATTAAAACGGTTTTGCGGTACTGCGTGGGCTCTGGCAGAAGAGATGCTCTAAACTCGTATTGGAGCCCGCGCGGTACCGCAAAAAGCGTTTTCGGTCGAACCAGAAACGCGTTTTCCGGTGCGACTTTTCTGTTATCTGCTAGAGATGTTCTAAGGATATTTACGGGCACCATACAGACAAGGTGAAAGGACAAGGATGTCGCCTAGAGGGGGGTGGATAGGCGATTTAAAACTTTTCCGGTTTAGGCTTGATAATTGCGGAATAAAATTAGGTGTTTAAATTAACAAGTCAACAACCTAAATAAACTAGGCTCATCTATGTGCACCAACAACTTATGCTAAGCAAGACAAGCAACAAGGTGATAGCAATATAAAGCAATATAAAGGACTTCAAGCACGATGGTTATCACAATGTAAAGTGCATAAGTAAGAGCTCTGGTATAGAAATAACCGAGACACGCAGAGACGATGAGTATTCCCGAGTTTCTATTTTTTAGGGGAGTACGTCTCGTTGGAGGGGTGTGAGTTTCAACTCAAACGCCACAAATGGCCTCACCCTATTCTCCGATGAACCTTGCCCAAAAGCTCGGTTCACCTTCCACTATCGGAATCTTTCAAGGCGGAATCCGGAGCCTTTACAACAATCTTGAGGCACAACCACAAAAGGATTGGAAGCTCCCAAGTGACCACAAAAGGCCTCAACCACCACAAAAGGCGTCTAGGGTCCGAAGACTCAAGAGTAACAAGCTCACAAACTTTCACTTCCACGAATCGTCGTGGAGAGCACAAACCGATGCACAAAAGCAATGGCAAGAGGACAAGTGCTCAAATCCTTCACTCTCAAATCCCACCAAAAGCAACTAATGCTTATGGGGGGAGAAGAGAGGAAGAAAAAAGAAGAACTCAATAAATGGAACTCCAAGATCTAGATCCAAAGGGTTCCCCTCACTTAGAGGAGAGATCGATTAGTGGAAATATAGACTAGATCTCCTCTCTCTTTTTCCTCAAAGATATGCAAGAATCATGGGAGGAATTGAGAGAGGAGCAAGCTTTCCAAGGTCAACAATGGAGGTTGGAGAGGGGGAAATTTCGTGCTTGGAAGAGCTGGTTGCTTTGGGGAAGAAGGGGGCCTTTTTATAGGTCCCCAGAAAAAGAGTCATTGCAGGAAAACTCACACCAGAGACTCCGGTCTGCTTAGACCGGAGCTCCGGCCTACTGGTGGCTCTAGGTTGACGAGGGAATATCTCCCCGGCAATAGTGCCAGAAACAATGCTTGTACGTCACACGTCAGTTGGGAACCCCAAGAGGAAGGTATGATGAGTGCAGCAGTAAGTTTTCCCTCAGTATGAAACCAAGGTTTAATCGGACCAGTAGGAAAACGAGGTTTGCTTCGAAGGTGTTGGTGAAGGAGTGTAGTGCGGCGCAACACCAGGGATTCCGGTGCCAACGTGGAACCTGCACAACACAACCAAATTACTTTGCCCCAACTTAACAGTGAGGTTGTCAATCTCACCGGCTTGCTGAAAACAAAGGGTTAAACGTATCGAATGGAAAATGATGTTTGTTTGCATAAAACAGTAGAGAACAATGATTGCAGTAGATTGTATTTCAGATGTAAAAGAATGGACCGGGGTCCACAGTTCACTAGTGGTGTCTCTCCAATAAGATAACTAACATGCTGGGTAAACAAATTACAGCTGGGCAATTGACAATTGATAAGTGCATATAACATGCATGTGTGAACTGTGGTGTCTACTATGAGATTCATTTGGGCATTACGACAAAGTACATAGACCGCTATCCAGCATGCATCTATGCCTAAATAGTCCACTTTCCGGTTAACATCCGTACCCCTTCCAGTATTAAGTTGCAAGCAACAGACAATTGCATTAAGTAATGTGCGTAATGTAAACAATACATTCATCCTTGAATAAAGCATTGCTGTTTTACCCCTAGTGGCAACAACACATCTACAACCTTAGAACTTGCTGTCACTATCCCAGGTTAAATAGAGGTTGAACCCAACTATCATGCATAAATACCCCTCTTGGAGTTACAAGTATTCACTTGGCCAAGGCTTCAACAAGTAACGGAGAGCATGCAAGATCACAAATGACATAGACATGATAATATAATATTCAGCTCCACATAGGTATCAATATAAGTCAGATCCCAGCAAACACAACATGTAGCATTACAATAAGATGATCTTGATCATGATAGGCAGCTCACAAGATCTAAACATGATGGCACAAGTGGAGAAGACAACCATCTAGCTACTGCTATGGACCCATAGTCCAAGGATGAACTACTCACGCATCACTCCGGAGGCGGGCATGGCGATGTAGAGCCCTCCGGTGATGATTCCCCTCTCCGGCAGGGTGCCGGGAAGAGCTTCAGAAACCCCCCGAGTTAGGGTTGACGACGGCGGCGGCAGCGAATATGTTCTGGATGAAAGGCTCGGTGTTTTAGGGTTTTCGCGTCTCGGGGAATAAATAGGCGAAGGGGCGATGTCGGCGGACCCCCGAGGGGCCCAAACCACAGGCAGGCGCGGCTGGAGGTGGGGCCGCGCCGCCAGGTGGTTTGGCCACCTCGTGGCTCTCCTTCGTCTCTCCTTCGGACTCCGTGTACGTGCTGGAAAAATAGGGACTGGCCTTTTGTTTCGTGCAATTCCGAGAATATTTCCAGAAGTAACTTTCTGAAACCAAAAACAGCAGAAAACAGGGAACTGGCACTGTGGCATCTTGTTAATAGGTTAGTCCCAGAAAATGCATAAAAGTGATACGAAGTGTATATAAAACATGTAGCAAATGGTATAATATAAGCATGGAACAGCAGAAATTATGGATACGTTGGAGACGTATCAAGCATCCCCAAGCTTAGTTCTACTCGTCCTCGAGTAGGTAAAACGATAACAACAAATAATTTCTGAGGAGACATGCTTTCACACAATCTTGATCAATATATTGCAAGGCTCATGTCATGAATGAAGTGACTCAAAGCAATGGTCTATAGTTTGCTAACAAATAGATAAAGAGTAAACAATGAATCATATAAGCAAAAACTTTTCATGAATAGTACTTTCAAGACAAGCATCAAAAAGTTTTGCATAAGAGGTAACTCATAAAGCAATAGATTCAAAGTAAAAGGCATTGAAGCAACACAAAGGATGATTAAGTTTCAGCAATTGCTTTCAACTTGTAACATGTATATCTCATGGATAGTTGTCAACATAAAGCAATATAACAAGTGCAATAAGTAAACATGTAAGAATCAATGCACACAAAGTTGACACAAGTGTTTGCTTCTAAGATAGAAAGGAGTAGGTAAACTGACTCAACATAAAGTAAAAGATAGGCCCTTCGCAGAGGGAAGCAGGGATTAAATCATGTGCTAGAGCTTTTTAAGTTTTCGAAAGCATATAGAGAGCACAAAATAAGTATTTGAGAGGTGTTTGTTGTTGTCAACGAATGGTAGTGGGCACTCTAACCCCCTTGTCAACCAGACTTTCAAAGAGCGGCTCCCATGAAGGACGTTATCTCTACCAGCAAGGTAGATCATCCCTCTTCTCTTTTGTTTACACATGTATTTTAGTTTCTTTATAGATGACACTCCTCCCAACCTTTTGCTTACACAAGCCATGGCTAACCGAATCCTCGGGTGCCTTCCAACATTCACATACCATGGAGGAGTGTCTATTTGCAAAATTAAGTTGCTTACTGATAAATCAGGGCAAAACATGTGAAGAGAATTATTAATGAAAGTTGAAATTAATTGGGGCTGGGCACCCCGTTGCCAGCTCTTTTTGCAAATTATTGGATAAGCGGATGTATATGCCACTAGTCCAGGTGAAAGTCTGTCAGAAGTAAATGACAAGATTGAAAGATAAAACACCACATACTTCCTCATGAGCTATAAAACATTGACACAAATAAGGAGTAATAAAGTTTTGAATAGTTTAAAGGTAGCACATGAAATATTTACTTGGAATGGCAGGAAATACCACATAGTAGGTAGGTATGGTGGACACAAATGGCATGGGTTTTGGCTCAAGTTTTGGATGCACGAGAAGCATTCCCTCTCAGTACAGAGTTTAGGCTAGCAAGGTTGTTTGAAGCAAACACAAGTATAAACCGGTACAGCAAGAATCACATAAAAACATATTGCAAGTATTATAAGACTCTACACTGTCTTCCTTGTTGCTCAAACATTTTACCAGAAAATATCTAGACCTTAGAGAGAACAAATATGCATCCCAAGTCTCAACAAGCTCTACGGTAGTTCTCCACTACTGGGCTTTAACTACATGATGCAAGAGCTTAAACATGATCTACTTGAGAGCTCAAAACAATTGCAAAGCATCAAATCAAAACAAGACAATGATCTACAAGAATGCATATGTCTTTTCCAATACCAACTACTACATGTAGCATTTTCTTTCTTCCAAACAAACACCAATTAATTTATTTAAACATAAACTCTCCAAATGATAATATAATGCAGCAAGAGAGTATTTATAAACAAATGCTAATAGCTCGAAGAGATGCACGAAAAACAGGAGCTAAAAGCACTGCAGTAGCTAGTTAAGAATACTCAACAAATATAAGTGAAGAACATGAGTATTCACATGAAAAAGCGGAGCGTGTCTCTCTCCCACACAAGGATTGCTAGGATCCGATTTATTCAAACAAAACAAAAATAAAAACACACAGACGCTCCAAGTAAAGCGCATAAGATGTGAAAGAATTAAAATATAGTTTCACTAGAGATGACCTGATAAGTTTGTTGATGAAGAAGGGGATGCCTTGGGCATCCCCAAACTTAGACGCTTGAGTCTCTCTGAATATGGTTGGGATGAACCACGGGGCATCCCCAAGCTTAGGCTTTTCACTCTTCTTGATCACATAATATCACCCTTCTCGCTTGATCCTTGAAAACTTCCTTCACACCAAACTCAAGACAGTTCTCGTTAGAGGGTTAGTGCATAATCAAAAATTCTCATATTGTCGAGGTATTGGTAACGCGGAACTACTATATGGATTCATACGTACCGTAGAAGTGGTGGGGAAGAACGTAGAGGGTTCCAGTGACGGGATTGCACACACGATCTTACCCAGCTTCGGATCTCACGACGGTGGCGAGATCCTACGTGCTGCTATAATTCACTCAAGGAGAATATGTGTACAGGTTACAATGAGATTGTATGCGTGCCCTAAGGCTGCTGGAAGGCTGGCTTATAAAGGCGCCAAGCCTTCCCCTACAAGGAAAGCCTTAACCGACCTAGATCACGAGTCCTAGACTAACACGGTAACAAACCCTAACTTGCTCCCTAAGGCGAACGCAGCCAGGCCTTCGTCTTGGACTTCACTAAGCCAGCCCAGAGCTTATCCTTGCGCCTAAGCCCATGAGGCCTTCTCCATTAAGCCCTCCGGCTTTATCTGATGGGCCTCCTTGGTGGGCCAGGTTTTATCCACCGTGGCAGGTATACCCGTTCGGCATAACCTCCACAGTAGTCCCCGGAAAGGTTTAAGTTCTTCGTTTGCCGTCTTTGTGAAACACGGGCTTTCGCCTTTGCGCAAGGCGGACAGAAGAGCTTGGAGCATTCCAAAATGAGACATTCAGTCTGCCTTAAGGATTAAGCCGAACTCTCCTGCACTTTGAACAATCTGGCAGAAAGATTCTGTCAGCGTCGAGTCTTGTCATGACGTCACCGCAGTCAAAGCCAGTCCACGACAGTCTGGACAAGCAAAGAGACGTTGTGACGCCATTACTGCTATTTTTCCGCACACGATCTCCGAGGCGTGCGGGAGAAGATGCCCACTATCTGACCGTTGCGGGACGCGTGGCGAAAATCGCGCGGACGTTATCTCACCGCACTAATCGCGGCGCACGGCCCCATAAAAGGGGAACTGATTTTCTCCATCTGGTTCATTTCCCTGTTCATCGTCCTCCTCGCGCCCATCCCATCCGAACTCCGGCGAGCTCCACCACCACCACCTGCGCACCCACCCATGGAGAGCTCCGATGCGACCGCGGGAGCGGCAACGGCAGCGGCGTCGGCGGCGACGGAGGGACAAGATCTGGCCATGAGGGGATCGAGCACCGCGGATGCATCTGCATCTCGCGCGGCAGCGGCGACAAGTTCTGCGGCCACCTCCATCGAAGCAGAGAAGAATGCCCAGCCCTCCGACGAGGGCGATGCGGCGGAGGCAGAGGAGGAGGGAGAGGAAGCATCATCCCGCAACTGGGCAGCTTCCACCATCACCGACGCGGACCTCACGCAGCTGAAAAGGAGGGCATCCTCCCACCAAAGGAGAACTGCCACTGGCGGTCAGCGTACGGCCACCCTGCTCCAGATCCCGCCGGCGATGAACGAGTGCTCCTCGTCTCACATCTCCTCGCGGTTTGTCTTTGCCTCCGCATCCTTTTTTCCAATCAGTCTTAGACTACTATGGCCTTCAGCCTCATAGCGTAGGCCCCAATAGTATCTTGTACATAGCTGGCTTTATGGCTTTATTCGAAGGATACTAGGCATAGAGCCCAGCTTAGAATTCTTCAAGTACTGCTTTACTTGCAAGCGCCAAACAGAGAAGGAAGAACTGCTTTCCTTAGGAACAGTTAGCATCAACCTTCGTAGAGGCAGAGACTGGTATCCTAAGGCGCCAAAAATAGATTCCATTAAAGGCTGGAATAGCTCCTTCTTCTACTGCAAAGACATGGCGCCAGTAGGCAAAGACATAGGACTTCCTCGCTTTTCTCCTTTGCCTGCGGAGCCCCGCCTCTTGGGGCGAAAACCGCTGAAGGTCCTTCCTGACAACCTCCGTCGCATGCAAAGGCGGATTGAGTACTTAACAAAGACTGCTGTGCCCAAACTCACGGGCGCAGACACCATCCTATGTTGGTTGTCAAGGCGAATCCAGCCTTTGAAAGATCGCAAAGGCCTCATGTGCCACTACACGGACCAGAAGAAAGATCCCCTCCGTGTTAGTGAGAGTGACCTTACGCAACGCCCTTGTATCGCTTTAAGAGGATTGCCAAGGAAAGGATCCAGCTGACAGAGCAGCGTCCTATGTACACAGCCGCCAACCCGCTCCAAGGTAAGGCATTTACCATTACTGTTTTTACACTTCCACAATGTTTGCCTTACTAACACCACTTTTGATTTCAGCTCGCCCTTTTGCCGGATAATCTGCTGGCTCCTTTGTTTTACGTGCCTGAAGCGGCACCCGAGCCCCCAAAGACTCGGAAACGAAAGGCTTCAGGAGCTACTGCAGCAACTTCAGCAGCAGAAAGGCGGAAGCGTGAGAAAGCCATCCCTGTAACGCCGAAGTGCTCGACATTGAGGACGATGAAGATGCGGCCTTCAATGCTCCAGTACAGAAGTAAGCCGAACCTCAATTTCTTTAGTAAGGCGAACAATGTCTATGAATGTTATCTTATTTTGTATGTGATTTGCAGGATCAAACCAACTGCACCTCTCAAGAGGAAGAAAGTAATTTCTTCCAGGCAAAGAAACTGAGCCTTCTCCGCCATCGCTCCCCCCACTCCCTCCGTTCAACAAGAGACATCCCCAGGCCCATCTGAGATCATCATATAGATTGGACTCAGCCGTCTTACCTGATAAGACGGAAACTGAAAAGTTGGCCAGGGCTGCCGCTGCTGGGAAGGCGGCGGTACTTCAGTCAGAAGAGCCGAACGAGCCCATCACTCGTGAGCTATCCGCAACATGGTGAAGCAAGAGCTCTTTGACGACGAGGGGTACATCTTACCCAACATCGCCGCCATGCTTGCCGATGAGAAGGAGCGCAACGAGCCGCCTCCGAAGCTAAGGCCAGTTGGCCAACATTGACCATCTTGAACCTGGAAGATAATTGTGACGAGCTGTACGTCACAATGAAGAAGAGCTACAAAGCCTTGAAGGCCATGATGCAGGTAAATTTCCGTCTTTATGTACATACTAGTCCCCGGGCATTACGTTGTGCTTTGACTAAGCCGACGTAATGGCCTTTCTTTAATGTTGATAAAGACTCAGTCCCCAAGCCCTTGTAGCTATACTTTATTGTCTTTACCTTTGTTACTTACTACTGCCCTTGCCTTAGCAGAGCAGCGAGCAGCTTACATGCGATCTGTGGTACTCCTGAGTAACCAAAGGCAAGTGCTCAAGCAAGCCGTCGCCAAAAATAAGGCGAACGAAGGTAAATGTTCTTTCACATGCATTGTGTTTAATTCATTTAAGGCATAAGATGCTCAACACATGCAATGTGTCTTTCACAGCTGTTGTGGCGAAGGCAAAACAGATCGTCAGCGAGACTGGCGATATAGAAGTTGTGAGGCGGGAAAATGCCGCCTTGTTTAAGCAACTGGAGGAGAACCGAAAGACGGCCGAGGCCAATCTTAAAGCCGTCCAAGACAGCGCCGCTGAAGAACAAGACTGAAGGCAGAACTTCTGAAACTGCAGCGACAGGCTGAAAAGGATGGGCTCCTAATCCAGAGCTTACAAGGTCGTCTTGAACGCCAAGCTGATGAGAGCACCGCCATTGACGAGAAACTGCTAAGTAAGCCTCTCTTCTTTTACTTCTCGCATTTCTGTCACTTTTCGCCTTTATTCCAACACTTCAGTACGCCTTAATTTTTTCATTCCTCCTTCCTCAGTTCCAGCTGGGTTTGGGGAAAGGCTTACCTCTGAGACGCGCCTGGAGCTTATCTTGGAGTGTGGCGAAATTGTGTCAGGGCTGTATGCTGCGGGAAGAGACGTTGTCGCCAACATCTTCCCAAAACAGCTGCCCCAAGTGACAAACACCAGCAACTTGCTGCCACTTCTTCAGAACTGCGTCCCAGAGGTGGTGGAGCGTCTTCGCTCAGCAGCTAGAGGCGGAGCAAAACTTGCTCTAGGACTTGTTCGCGGCCACTACCCCGAAGTCAACATGTGGCGCGTTATCAAGTGTTTCCCAGCCAAGGACAGAGACGGCAACGAGCTCGTCAAAGAAAAGGTCTATGCCTCTGTCTCTGGCTTTGCCTCAGCCGTTGCTGAGATGGTAGACTTGTCTATCTTCTTCTCCAAGAAGCCTGTGCCTCCCCGTCCTGACGACGTGTCTGATGACGAAGCCGAAGCACCCACCACTGGCAATGGCGATGAGTCAGAAGACGGAAATGAAGAAGAAGAAGAAGAAGGCGAGTCTGAAGCTACGCTGGATCCATCCAAGTCCCCTGCGTCTTCGCCTCCTCAGTCCCCTGCATAAGATGCAGGAAAAACTTTGCATTAAGCGTGTCATGAAAGATGGCACAAAAGACTTGTTAAGTTATGTTTTGTAATGGCAGGAGCCTTTTTATCTGTTGAACATGTTTGTTTTGACGCATGCACTTATTTTTAAAAGGCTTGCAAACTATGCTCCTTATCCGTCTTAAGTTTTCTGGCTTATATGCTTTAGCCTTTTCGTATGCTGGCAGAACCTAAGCACGGAACACTTCGCTGGCAACAGGGTTAGTAACCAAACTGTTTAAACACAGAAACGGCGCCGGCTTTTGGTGCGTAAAGCATCTACTAAGACAAGCCAGCATATACGCGATCAGATAAATACTCTTAGACGGATGCAATTTTAATTTTTGTAAGGCCTTAAGGCAAAAGCATCATGTGAGTAACCACAAGCACGAGCCAATTCGGGTTAACATTGATATTTTTATCGAAATATATGATCAAATGGAAATAAAAGACGGCGAGAACTCATGCATAAAAATAATTGAGGGAACCAAAGACTTTTATTTCATAATCATATATGGTGTGATTACAATAGAATTGCTAAGTGTAAAAAGGACGTAGCTGCTCAATGTTCCAAGGACGTTTCGTCTCCTTGAGCACTGCTTCTTCGTTCCTTTTCCTTTTGCGGCCTCTTTTCTTCTTCTTCTCGATATCACGGAGGTCCACAAGATAATATGCCCCGTTCTTAAGCGCTTTGCTGATAACGAAGGGTCCTTCCCATATGGGAGATAGTTTGTGCTCCTTTTGCTGAACAAGGCGAAGCACCAAATCGCCTTCTCGAAACGATCTCCGTCTTACCTTGCGACTGTGGTAACGCCGCATGTTCTGCTGATAAATGGCGGAGCGCTGAAGCGCTATCTCACGCTCTTCTTCGAGAAGGTCTAAGCCATCCTGTCTGGCTTCTTCTGCGTCTGCTTCACGTAGGCTGTTACACGAGGTGTGTCGTGCAGGACATCTGTTGGGAGTACCGCTTCAGCGCCATATATGAGAAAGAAAGGGGTATAGCCTGTTGCACTGCTTGGAGTTGTGCGTATGCTCCATAAGACAGCAGGTAATTCTTCTACCCATGCTCCAGCTGCTCTATGCAAAGGCACTCTAATCTTGGCTTTATTCCCTGTAGATTATACTGTTGGTTCGCTCAACTTGGCCATTCGATTGTGGATGAGCCACAGATGCTAAGTCCAAACGAATACCAACTTCACCACAGTACTTTGCCAGTTCTCCTACGGCGAAGTTTGTCCCATTGTCCGTAATGATACTGTGGGGGACGCCAAATCTCGTTATAACCTCAATGACGAACTTCTTGGCTGTTGCCCCATCAAGCTTTTTTATGGGCTTAGCTTCAACCCACTTGGTGTATTTATCCACCGCAACTAAGAGATGTTTGACGCCGCCTCGCGCAGTCCTGAATGGACCTACCATGTCCAGTCCCCAGACCGCAAATGGCCACGTGATTGGAATGGTGCGCAATTCCTGGGCTGGCATCTTTGGCTGTCTTGCATACTTTTGGCATCCAACGCATTTCTTGACGAGTTCTTCTGCGTCTTGCTTTGCTGTGAGCCAGTAGAATCCATGTCTAAAAGCTTTGGCGACAATTGCTCGGGCAGAGGCATGATGACCGCAACATCCACCATGGATCTCTTCTAGTATCTCCTGTCCTTCTTCCGGCGAAACGCATCGTTGATATACACCTGTGGTACTCCGCTTGTATAGCTCTCCATTTATTATTGTGTATGCCTTAGCTCTGCGCACAACTTGCCGCCTTAATACTTCATCCTCTGGCTCTTCCTTGTTAAGGAGGAAATTTATGTAGGGCTGTGTCCAATCTGGCTTCACCAGCATGACGGAAACAGACTGCGAAGCCATGGGGTCATCCTCATCTCCGCCTTTAATAGACGGCACGTACAGGTGCTCCAAAAATATATCGGAGGGCACCTTCGATCTTTTCGAGCCCATTCTGGCTAAGGCGTCCGCTGCTTCATTTTCCTCCCTTTTGATATGCTTGACTTCTAAGCCGATAAAACACCGACCAAACTCGTCTACCGTGCGTCGGTATTCAGCCATTGTAGGGCTCTTCGCGTCCCATGCCCCTTCTAATTGTTGAACAACGAGGTCTGAATCGCCATAGCACAAAAGACGGCTAATGCCCAAATCCTTTGCGACGTGCAATCCATGCAACAGAGCCTCGTATTCTGCAACATTATTAGTGGCATTGAAGTGTATCTGCAAGACATAGCACATCTTGTCTCCTTTAGGGTTCTTCAGTACCACGCCAGCTCCCGATCCCTGCAACATTTTGGAGCCGTCAAAGTGCATAACCCAATATTCTCGTCAGGGAGGGGAAGTTCATCCATTGCTTCTGTCCAGTCTGCGATGAAATCAGCTAAGGACTGGGATTTGATGGCTGTACGTGGCTTGTACTGGATGTCGAAGGCTGCCAATTCAATTCCCCACTTAGCCACACGTCCAGTGGCATCGGTGTTGTTTATAATGTCACCCAATGGCGCCTTACTGACTACCGTGATTGGGTGCTCTTGGAAATAATGGCGTAATTTTCTGGCTGCGAAGAAAACTCCATAAGCCAGCTTCTGATAGTGAGGGTATCGTTGTTTGGATTCGGAGAAGACTTCGCTGATATAATATACCGGCCTTTGTTCCGGTAGCTCCTTTCCCTCTTCCTTTCGCTCAACAACAACCACTGCACTAATAACTAGGTTGGTAGCCGCCATGTAAAGTAGCATCGGCTCTTGTGGTAGAGGAGACGCTAATATTGGTGCTGAAACTAAGGCGTCTTTTAACTGTGCTAAGGCTGCATCTGCCTCTTCAGTCCAGACGAACGTCTTAGTTTTCTTCAACAACCTGTATAGGGGTAAAGCTTTATCCCCAAGCCTACTAATAAATCGGCTTACAGCTGCTGCAGATCCTGTGAGCCTTTGGACATCTTTAAGACAAGTAGGCTTTTTGATGTCCATGATAGCTCGAATCTTTTCTGGGTTAACCTCAAGACCTCTTTCTGAAACAATGAAGCCTAAAAGTTTTCCTGCTGGGACGCCAAAAAAGCATTTTCCCGGATTTAGCTTCATGTTATATTTTCTTAAGTTATCAAAGGTTTCTTGAAGGTCAACGATGAGATCGCCGCGTTTTCGCGACATAACGGCAATGTCATCGACATAAGCGTGAACATTGCGGCCTATTTGATCGTGTAGGCAACGTTGTATGCACCGTTGGTACGTTGAGCCAGCGTTTTTAAGCCCGAAAGGCATAGTTATGTAGCAAAACGTTCCGAAAGGTGTGATGAAGGAAGTCTTAATTTGGTCAGACTCCTTCATCTTAATTTGGTGGTAGCCAGAGTAAGCGTCCAAAAAGCATAGTAATTCAGAACCTGATACAGCATCTACGACCTGATCAATTCGCGGCAATGCGAAGGGGTCTTTAGGACAGGCTTTGTTTAAGCCGGTGAAATCTATGCACATGCGCAAGTCTTTCACGTCCTTCTTAGGTACTAATACAGGATTTGCTAGCCAATCTGTGTGGATAACCTCTCTAATGAAATTAGCGGCACTAAGCCGAGCTACCTCTTTTCCTATTGCTTTCTTCTTCTCTGGACCGAAGCGACGAAGACCTTGTTTTACTGGCTTGGCACCTTTGGCGACATTAAGGCTGTGCTCGGCAAGTTCCCGGGGTACTCCTGGCATGTCTGATGGTGACCATGCAAAAATATCCCGTTGCTCACGGAGGAACTTGACGAGCGCGCCTTCCTATGCGTCACTGAGGTCCGCGCCTATGTTCGTCGTCTTGCTTGCATCAGCGTTGTCCAGCACGATCTTCTTCGAGTTTGAGCTGGCCTTGAAGTGACATCCGAGGCGCAAGGAGGCTTTTACCATCCGGCATTTCATTGGTGTTAACTTCTTTCTTGTACTGCTCCAGCTCTTCCTTGCTGATGACTGCTTCTGCTAAGACGGCGTTTCCTGCTTCGCATTCCTTCGCCTTCTTGAAGTCGCCATTGACCGTGATGACGCCGTTTGGTCCAGGTATTTTGAGCTTGCTGTAGATGTAACACGGGCGTGCCATGAATTTGGCAAAGGCTGGGCGGCCAAAGATTGCGTGATACGCACTTTTGAATTCCACCACCTCAAAGGCAACTTCCTCAGTCCTATAGTTTGTTTCGTCACCGAAGGTGACGTCTAAGACAATTGTTCCCATAGAACTGGCCTGCCTGCCTGGCACTATGCCGTGAAACTTGACTGTGCTATGTTTTAGCTGTGTCTCAGAAAGGCGCATGCGCTTTAAGGTTTCAAGATAGAGGATGTTGATGCTACTCCCTCCATCCATAAGCACCTTAGAAAGCCTGCATTGCTGCACAATTGGGTTTACAACGAGCGCGTAATTCCCTGGGTTCTGTGGAATATGATCAGGATGATCGTTGCGGTCCCATGTAATGGGGTGCTCGGACCAGTTGAGATACTGGGGAACCGCTGGCATAGTGGCATTGAGTTCCCTCCAGGCTGCCTTTTCCTTTTTGGCCGAAGGAGTGGCAAGGAAAGTGACAAGGCTTGTTTCGACCCTTGGAAACTTGTTGCTCCTCTTGTGCTTTGGCTCCTGATCTTCCGGCTCCGAAGCACTTTCCTCGTTGTCCTTCTGCTCTTTCTTGTCTTTACGGTTCTTGCGCTTGAACTGTTTTGCCTTGAAGCCAGCGTCCGGATCCTTCTTGATATCATCGTTAAGGCGGCACTGCCTGTTGGTATGGGTGCATTTGCCAAGCTTGCTATGATGGGCACAAGGTTCATCTTTGATGTCGTCATAGGTGATTTTAATGGGTCTTGACCCTTGACTGTCATCGCTCTTCTTCTGCCATCTGCTAGCCCCGCTCTGGCCACCCTTCTTATTGGCAAAGGCTACCTCCTTTGATGGTCCTGGCGCATCGTTGGCTTCCTTCTTTTTCCGGCTTTGATTGTTGTTTCGCTTTTCCGGGTTAACAGCTATGTCCATGCGCAGATCGCCGTCGTCAGCTCGAGCGTCGTCTTCTGCTGCAGCGTAATTGTTCGCGCTGTCTAAGAGCTCGCCGAGGTGTTTGATGTTTTGGCTGGCAACATATATCTCATCATGTTGCCTTTCTTCAGGCTGTTCATAAAAGCATGTATGGCCTGGATCTCAGAAACGTCTTCGCATGCATTCTTTGTCTCTGTCCATCGAGCTATGAAAGCTCTGCTTGACTCCCCCTCCACTTGAGCGCACTTTAGTAGATCTGAGTAAGCCTTTGGACGTTTGTATGTGCATGAGAAGTGTTGCATGAATGTTTTCTGCATGTCTTGCCAATTGTGGATACTCTTTTCTGGCAAAGTGTCGATCCACAACCGGGCGTTCCCTCCAACATGAGTGGAAGAAAACGTACAGCTGCATTGTAATCACCGTCATTAATACCAACGGCGTGGATGTAATCAGGCAGCCATATGTCCGGTTTGTCAATGCCATTGTACTTGTCCACAATTTTCTTGACATTGCCTAGCGAGGATGGGAGTTGCACCTTGCGAATCGCCGGTCCAAAGCACACAGGGCCCAGGTAAGACTCCTCTTTGGCCGCTTTAATCTCATCGAGACGGATGCGGGCGTCTGAGATATGAGTGTTTTCCCTGGCTGGCCCTTTGTTGGATTGGCTACGCCTTGGCTCCTCCTGACGGCTTTGGCGATGAGGGGAGCGGGAGCGAGATCGCCTTTGAGGCGGATCTCTGTTGCCCCTATTTCCTTCGTCTCTTGCCCGTGCTGCGGGCGGAGGTGGCATGTTAAGCCGGTCACTCCCACGCCGTGCGTCCTTGTCTTGATCTCTTTCACGGCGAGGCGGATCATTCTTCTTATGGCGTGTGTTATCCTTTTGCCGGTGGTCGTCCTTGCCTTTGTCACTATGGCGATTGGACCCAGTCTTTGACTCATCCCTGTGCTTGTCAGGAACTTTGTCCTTCCTGGGTTCCTTACCCTTATTGCCATGGCTACTGGAACCAGCTGGTTCCTCTGGATCCCACCGCCGGCAACGGCTGTCTTGCAAAGACGCGTGTCGTCCGCCAGTTTTGAGTTTGAGTCCGCCTTAGCCTGCTGCTCTACCGCCTTTTCGATGAGCATTTTAGAATAATGGTGGCGCTCTTCAATTGGACTGCTTCGTCTCCCATGATTTCCCTGGCCGCCTCTAGGTTTTTGGCCGGGGTGGAGAAGAATATGACTCCATCAGGGTTAACTCTGAAAGAGTATTTCTGCCAAGGCTTTAAAGGCTTTTGGGCAGAAGTCTTCTCGAAGTTTCCCTGCAGATCCCGATGCAGAAGAGGGTCACGTATACTTCGTATTTTGCGGAATTTCTCAACATCGCGCTCACGCTGGTACTCTTCCTCTTCTAGAGCCTTTCCAACTAGGATTAACTCTTTTTCCTTGTTCAGGAGGGACAACTTATACTTGATGTTGACTTCAGTCTCAGCCAGGAGCGCTTTCCGTCTTTCCTCAAGTTCAACCGCGGTTGGATTTGGTCCCAAAGGTGTTTTGAGAAGCTCCAATGCGCGCATGTGTTCCTCCTTTGACCGCTCCAGGTCTTCTTCAATAGGCGTAGCCGGGGGAGGCCTTTTAGGGTCCAGCACATCCTCTGGCTTTTCCGCCTTGTCACCAATGTGTTTGATGCTAGAGGAAACTTCAGCCTCGTCTGGCTTAGCCGCGGCCGCACCATCCTCCATAGCTATCTGTGCCGGGAAAGTCATTAAGACTTCGTTTGGATCGGATGAGCCATAGCCTCGCGCGGCAACCTGTGCTGCAAAGTCTTCCTCCTTATGCTCATCGAGATCTGAATCTTCCGCCATTGGAGCGGTGCCATCAGATCCGGCTTCTGAGTCTGCTCCTGTCTGTAAGGCAGGTAATATTGACTCAGGGTCAGATTCGGCCGGCTTAGGGCCAGATGCGTCAATGACACCGACAAAGCGAGAGGCGGGCTCCATAAGCTCATAAGAGCTGGAGTCAGAATCGCTTTGGGTATCAGAGTCACTCAGATCGCGATAGACAAAGGCCTGATCCGATCTGTGTTGTTGCTCGATTGCATAATCGATGGGGTGGTGGGTGGGCCAAAAGGCGGCGGATCCCCTGGGGAATCCATACGCCTCAGCCGTAAAACCCATGAAGATGTTGATGGTGCCGAAGGGGACGACGAAGCTTGACACCAGTGCGTCGTTTGCTGGGACGTAGGACCCGTCGTCTTCGATGCACCCAAAGTTGTTGATGATGCGGGCGCGACCAACCGCCATAGTCTTGCCGATCTCGCCCAATGCTCCCGCCTGAAACAAAACTCCCGACGCCTTGGGCCCCACGGTGGGCGCCAACTGTCGAGGTATTGGTAACGCGGAACTACTATATGGATTCATACGTACCGTAGAGGAGGTGGGGAAGAACGTAGAGGGTTCCAGTGACGGGATTGCACACACGATCTTACCCAGCTTCGGATCTCACGACGGTGGCGAGATCCTACGTGCTGCTATAATTCACTCAAGGAGAATATGTGTACAGGTTACAATGAGATTGTATGCGTGCCCTAAGGCTGCTGGAAGGCTGGCTTATAAAGGCGCCAAGCCTTCCCCTACAAGGAAAGCCTTAACCGACCTAGATCACGAGTCCTAGACTAACACGGTAACAAACCCTAACTTGCTCCCTAAGGCGAACGCAGCCAGGCCTTCGTCTTGGACTTCACTAAGCCAGCCCAGAGCTTATCCTTGCGCCTAAGCCCATGAGGCCTTCTCCATTAAGCCCTCCGGCTTTATCTGATGGGCCTCCTTGGTGGGCCAGGTTTTATCCACCGTGGCAGGTATACCCGTTCGGCATAACCTCCACACATATTCTGTAATGATACAATCAATCCCAAAGCTTCTGGACATTAGCTACAGCCACCAATGCTTTGTGGAGCAAAGAAATCCACACAAACACAGTAAAAGAGCGAATGCAAAACAAAAGGCAGAATCTGTCAAAAACAGAACAGTCTTGAATGAAGAATTTTTTCGAGACACTTAAGTTGCTCAGATGGATCTGGCCTAAAATAATGAAAGTTGCGTACATATCTCAGGAATATGCGTGATTTTTTTTAGATTTTTTGAATTTTCTACAGGAGATAAGCTCAAATCCGTGACAGCTAAAAATCTGTCACTGCGCAGAAATCCAAATCTTGCATCAACTTTCAATATAGAACTTTACTTGGCACAACATTGCGATAAAATAAAGATACAAAGGAGTTGCTACAGAAGTAACAAAACTCCTTGACTCAAAGAAAACAAGAATAACAGCAAATAAAAACGATGGGTTGTCTCCCATAAGCGCTTTTCTTTAAACGCCTTTCAGCTAGGCGCAGAAAGTGAAAATCAAGTGTTATCAAGTGGAGGTGCATTGACATCAATACCAAGGGCCATGTGCCTACCTCTCTTACCCTTAGACTTACTCTTCGGTTTGGGGAATACATGGCCACACCTTGGTGTGGAGGTAAGATTCAGAGTGCCTTTTCCCACATCTATGGTTGCTCCCATTAATTTGAGCAGAGATCTTCCAAGTGTAATTTGTCTTGTCCCTGCACATTCAATAACAAGATAATCAGTGGACAACCGTCTCCCAAGAAAGGTTGTAAACACACCCTCAGCTATCCCCTCGGGAAATATAACAGAGTTATCAGTAAGAGTTATTCCTTCTCCTCCTTCAGCAAGTTCCCAAAGATTCAAAGTTTCATAAATGCTTTTAGGCATAAGGCAAAACTCAGACATTATATCACACCGAGCATAAAAAGTTTCACCACAAATAGCAACCTTTACCGTAGGGACCCACATCGAAGGTTCAAAATTTGTTGGAACATAGTCAAAATATTCCCGAATTTTATTATAGCCATCCTTTAAACAAGATATATGTGTCTCAAGAGTGTTTAATCTAGCATGGATGCTAACAAGGGCCGAATCAAATTTATTAGTTGAGCTAGAAGTTGCAATCAACTTTTTTATGGCATTAAAAGCTTGATCCCCATCACAGTGAAGGAAATCTCCTCCCACATTAGCATCTAAAGCATATCTATAACAAAGGGCTAGACCAAAGTAGAAGCTAGTGAGAAGCAAACTTAAAGTCATTTTAGGATCAGTTTTACCAAAGGAATCATTAATTCTAGACCAAGCTTCTTTAAAATTCTCCTCACTCCCTTGTTTAAAAGTGAAGATCAATTCCTCAGGCGACATAGCAACAGGCATGGAACAAGACATGATGGTGACAAGAAACAAAACAAAACTGAAATAAACAAGTAACTAATTTTTTGTGTTTTTGATAAAGAGAGCAAACAAGACTAAATAAAAATAAACTAAGCAAGACAAATAACAAAGTAAAGAGATTGGGTGTGAGACTCCCCTTGCAGAAGCAATTCTGTTTTCCCCGGCAACGGCACCAGAAAACGTGTTGGTGGCTCTAGGTTGACGAGGGAATATCTCTCCGGCAATAGTGCCAGAAACAATGTTTGTACGTCACACGTCAGTTGGGAACCCCAAGAGGAAGGTATGATGAGTGCAGCAGTAAGTTTTCCCTCAGTATGAAACCAAGGTTTAATCGACCAGTAGGAAAACGAGGTTTGCTTCGAAGGTGTTGGTGAAGGAGTGTAGTGCGGCGCAACACCAGGGATTCCGGTGCCAACGTGGAACCTGCACAACACAACCAAATTACTTTGCCCCAACTTAACAGTGAGGTTGTCAATCTCACCGGCTTGCTGAAAACAAAGGGTTTAAACGTATCGAATGGAAAATGATGTTTGTTTGCATAAAACAGTAGAGAACAATGATTGCAGTAGATTATATTTCAGATGTAAAAGAATGGACCGGGTCCACAGTTCACTAGTGGTGTCTCTCCAATAAGATAACTAACATGCTGGGTAAACAAATTACAGCTGGGCAATTGACAATTGATAAGTGCATATAACATGCATGTGTGAGCTGTGGTGTCTACTATGAGATTCATTTGGGCATTACGACAAAGTACATAGACCGCTATCCAGCATGCATCTATGCCTAAATAGTCCACTTTCCGGTTAACATCCGTACCCCTTCCAGTATTAAGTTGCAAGCAACAGACAATTGCATTAAGTAATGTGCGTAATGTAAACAATACATTCATCCTTGAATAAAGCATTGCTGTTTTACCCCTAGTGGCAACAACACATCTACAACCTTAGAACTTGCTGTCACTATCCCAGGGTAAATAGAGGTTGAACCCAACTATCATGCATAAATACCCCCTCTTGGAGTTACAAGTATTCACTTGGCCAAGGCTTCAACAAGTAACGGAGAGCATGCAAGATCACAAATGACATAGACATGATAATATAATATTCAGCTCCACATAGGTATCAATATAAGTCAGATCCCAGCAAACACAACATGTAGCATTACAATAAGATGATCTTGATCATGATAGGCAGCTCACAAGATCTAAACATGACGGCACAAGTGGAGAAGACAACCATCTAGCTACTGCTATGGACCCATAGTCCAAGGATGAACTACTCACGCATCACTCCGGAGGCGGGCATGGCGATGTAGAGCCCTCCGTGATGATTCCCTCTCCGGCACGGTGCCGGGAAGAGCTTCAGAAACCCCCCGAGTTAGGGTTGACGACGGCGGCGGCAGCGAATATGTTCTGGATGAAAGGCTCGGTGTTTTAGGGTTTTCGCGTCTCGGGGAATAAATAGGCGAAGGGGCGATGTCGGCGGACCCCGAGGGGCCCAAACCACAGGCAGGCGCGGCTGGAGGTGGGGCCGCGCGCCAGTGGTTTGGCCACCTCGTGGCTCTCCTTCGTCTCTCCTTCGGACTCCGTGTACGTGCTGGAAAAATAGGGACCTGGCCTTTTGTTTCGTGCAATTCCGAGAATATTTCCAGAAGTAACTTTCTGAAACCAAAAACAGCAGAAAACAGGGAACTGGCACTGTGGCATCTTGTTAATAGGTTAGTCCCAGAAAATGCATAAAAGTGATACGAGGTGTATATAAAACATGTAGCAAATGGTATAATATAAGCATGGAACAGCAGATATTATGGATACGTTGGAGACGTATCACCTACCCAGAGACTCTGGGGACATTGCGGACAGATTTCGGACCGGGGACCAGTAGCTGTCCGCGTTTGGACGAAAAACGAAACGCGCAGACCGGAGATTCCGGTATGGGACCGGAGACTCCGGCCTGGAAAATTCTGCAGCAACACCAACACGAAAACGGCAAGAACTTTTTCATCCGGACTCCGATTTCGATGATCTTGTGCTCGTTGGAATCATAACGAAGAGCTTTACAAGATCATGTAGAGAAACATCGTAGTTCATCATGTGAGGAGGAGACAAAACGAGGAAAGTTAAAACCTCTTTATAAAAGACAAAACCGGTAAAACCTCCAAAACCGAAAACGCAACAAGTTTTCCATACGGAATCCGTTTTCGAAGAACTAGAGTTTGGTATGAAGTGAACACAAGATCTAAATTCTCACATGGATAAAAGCCAAATAAGAACCAAGAAAGATGATGATGCCAAGTATGCAAGTTTGAGCTCTCCACAAAGAAGCGATCAAGTTACTCACTTGAGAGCCCCTCTTGATAGTACGCCGTCTATCCTATAAACAGGTATTCCACTAAAACCATGAGACCGGTAAATAGAAACCCTATCAAGATCATACCTTTGCCTTGCGCATTCCACTTGAGCTAGATGATGACGATCTTGATCTCTTCAAGTGGACCACCTTTCTTGATTGCGCTTTGCTTGGTGAAGACTCACATATCGCTCCCCCATACACCAATATGGGAGAGCCTCTATAAGGCACATCTTCACTTGACCAATATCTCCAAATGGGTGACAAGCTTCAAGCATAGGATTTCTTCGATATGCTTCTCTTGAACTTGCACTTCATCTTCTTCTCTTAATATATATGATGACTTGAATATTACTTTGGTCATCACTTTATCTTCTTCTTTCAATCTTGATACCAACACATGGTGTTCAAGAATTGCCAATGGACAAGCCCTACAAGGATAGCTCAATGCAACATTAGTCCATAGAGATTGTCATTAATTATCAAAACCACACATGAGGGCTCATGCACTTTCACAAGGACATAAGCAATGGCGTCAGCCAACTAATAGATAACTTCAAAGATTAAATTTTTTGTAGCTTATTAACAGCCCATTTTCATCGGTGATTTCATATAGGCAAGTGCTTCAAAACAAGATCTTTCATTCATATGTGTATGTTTTAATAGATTTTTTTCAGACATTTTGCTAACAATCAATAAGACATTAGTTTGCAACCTACTTTGCAATAACTTACCATTTAGTAACTTTAACAATTATAGGGTGGTAACTCATGAGGCAAAACTCGTTAAGGTGTTCTTTGGATCACATAATTACAAAACACGTGAATGGGAAAAACTTAATAATTTGACAGGGTTGCACGTGCAAAATAGAGGAATGCAAAACAAAGGAAAACACTACAGGAATAATCATTTGGATGGAATACTGGCAAGACATAATATGCTAAGTGCTTCAACCCTACGTGAATGAGTCTAAAAAAATAGGTTAGAGTGGATGTTGAAATTCCTGTAGTATTGAGATGAGGACTGCAATCCATAGGAATTTTATAGGTGCCATTCCTTTGATCCAAAGGGCTTACTTAGGAAAAAAATCTTATGGATTGGAATCCTCCAAATTCTTGTAAAATTCCTACAATCCAAAGGGGCCTAAAATATACCAATATTAGATTTGGTTCAGAAGATCTCGTCGAACTAGAAGCAAATACCGGTGTCGTGGGTTTGTCACGTCAGGTGTCATAGATGACTTCGTAGGTGTGGGATTACGCGAGTCAAGCATCTCCGAGCTTGGGATCGCAGGAACAAAGATCAACACAGATTTACCCAGGTTCGGCCCCCTCAATGTGAGGTAAAAGACCTACTTCCTGCCTACCCTAGATTGGTATTGATATGATAATCGAGGTGTTACAATGGAGGCGATCCGATCTGGTACTCGCCGTATGAGCTAGGGTTTAGGGCTTGATAGCTTGACCCTCTAAGTCCTGCGAGTCCTCTTTATATACACAGAGGCTCGCCAGGTTACAAAGGAAACTTCCCCCATAAGGAATACGTCCACAGAGGCCTACTCGGAGACTACTTGGTCTTCACGTCCTCCGGGATATGTCTTCTAGATCTTTCCTTATGGCGGTTCAATATGGGCTTGCTCCCAAGTGGGCCTTTGTCCGTGCGAGTAAGTAAGTCGCACTGGGCCGCGGGTTAATCCAGAAAGTATTCCCCCGACATTAGCCCCCAAGTTTAGCTTGGATTTCGAGTGAAGGCTTTTTTGTCTTAACAAACCCCTGAGCCGGCACATGAATTATCCCAGCTGAACTCCAACTTCATATCTGCGACTTATAACTCTTCTTGGCGGCTCAAGAACGCGACTTACCTGCCTTGACGGTTGATTTTCAGATCTAAACGTCTTCCGCGCTGGGCTATTTATCCCGGCGTTCGCGTCAATCTTGCATTACGCATCCGCTGCTCCTTTCCGCCGCCTCCAATCTCGCTTCTCGTACTCACAATCCTTCGGTGGAGATCTCCATCAATCTGAGAAAATGTCTCGCCGCAAGTGCAACTGGGAAGGCTCGTGGGTCGACGAAGATTTCCTGGAATCCCTATCTGCACGGGGCCTTCTTCCGCCAAAAGATCAATGCGAATGGCGGCGGCCGGTGAGGAGGTAATTCCCAACCCTCAACCAGGAGAAGTAGTGATATTTGCGGAGCATGTTGAGCGTGGGTTCAAGCCCCCGGCTCTCTCTTCTTCCGCTCCTTGATGCAGCGGTTGGGTCTCCGCTTCCATGATATTGGCCCTAATTCGATGTTGCAAGTGAGCAACTTCCACGTCCTCTGCGAAGATTATCTGGGTATCCCGCCTTCAATAGATTTCTGGCTTGCTCTTTTCAATTGCAATAGTCAAAGGGAAACCACAGATGGTCCTTTTCTCCAATGCGGCGCCATTTCCTTCCAACGCCGTAGGGGTAGTATTTTCCCAAAACTAACCTTGCCAAGAAAATCAAGGATTGGCAAAGGACATTCTTCTATTGTAAAAACACTTCTCCTGAGGGTGAAATTCCTCTTCCTCTTTGGTCTCCTCTTCCCTTCGAGGCTACCGATGCTTTGTCTTCTAAGTCTGATCCTTCTTCGTTGCCCTTTATCGAATCCCTTCTAGACAAGGTGAGGGCGCTGACACTCCATGGTCTCACTGGATTAGATCTCATATCTTGCTGGACTAAGTGGCGAATTCAGCCTGTGAGTCGCCGCTCGCGACTTATGGTGGATTTCACTTGTCATGCAAACGACGTCGACCGTACTTGCCCTGAAGATTGGGACAAAGGGGAATGGATAAATTTCATTCGCCGAGTGACGGACGAGGATATCGACTCGTATGATAACGTCGGGCTTGCTCCCTTCTGGGCTGAGCACAAGCCTTTTGTGGTAATGTTTACTTGTCACCTGTTTCCTCGAAAATTCCTTCTCCAAAATTAATTATTTCTGACCTGAGCTCCTTTTCAGATCGATCCCTATTTCTGGGTTCTTCCTCAGAGGATGCGACTTGAACCAAGAAACCGCGGCTGAGTCGTCAAAGCAAGCCGCAGCCTTTGGCGAAGATACAGTTATGCACGATATTGTCTCCGAGCCGGGTAGCGTTTCTGAAGAGGAGCAACAAATGGCCGACGCTCTTCTGTCCTCGACTCCAAATACACCTTTCTTGGAACTTCCTGAGGTGCCTCGCAGGTCCTCGAAGCGTATTTTATGCAAGAGCTCAGAAGACCCCGCGCAGCCTGAGAAACGTCGCAAAGCCTTGGCGCTACTGGTAGAAACAAGAACTGCCAAATCTTTAAAACTTGCTGATCCCAACAAGGCTGCTTTCTCTTCCGAGGCTGTTGCAAAGGACTGCTTCTCAATAAGCTCGGGTAATTGTTTGCGACTCTCTCCTTTTCCTTTTGTGCTTGCGTATTTTTGGCAAGGAATTGCTGATCACCACTTCTTTTCATACTCTGTAGGTTCAGATTTGCAAGGTTTATCTTCTCCTTCCTCTGGTTGCCTGATGAAGAGTATCCGTGTCGCCTCTGGGTATGGTTCGCCTTCTTTTCAATGTTGCGGCTCTGCTAGGTCAGCTTATTAACCCATCAATGTTTTGCAGGGCCATGCCTGAAGAGGATACCAAGTCTAATTCTCATCCCACTTCTTCTCAGCCAGCTATGAGCGAGGATGATGCTGCTGATGAAAACGTGGGAAACAGTAATGGTGCGACTCATCCAAGGCCCTCCCTGGAGGAAGGTATTGCAGATGCGGCTCCTGCCACGACTCCAGTCGCAGCTCCATCCGCAACTCCCTGTTGGTAGGGTATCTACTGAAGATAGAATTCCAGCTCCAGGAAATAGTTCCAAGTCAATTGCGGATGCCATAATTGCTGCTGGAGATAAGCATGCTGCTCTGCTGCGCGGCCTAGTTGAGCAATTTTCTTCAAGTCGCCAGGTACATATACCGTAGCCCCCAAGGATCAAAACCTTGTGTCATCGCACGGGGTGTTGATTCTTTTCCTGGCTCCAAATCTCGAGCCCCCAAGTTCCTGGATAGTTTACCCATGCATTTTGCTCTGTTTATTTTCAGCTTGAACTGTCCTTGCTTGATGCTTCTGGCTCAATAAAGGGTAAAGGCATTTCCATAGATCATCCTGAAGATGCAGTCTCCCTGGAGCAGCATAATGAGGTCATTAGGGACCAAGATCAGGAAATAAAATCTCTCAAAGGTCAACTCGACTCCTGTGAAGAGCAATTTAAAGAACTTGAAGCCGATATGCAGCAGCGACTCATGGAGAAAGACGAAGTCATTAGATCTTTGCGAGAAGGGCTGACTCTTAAATCTGAATTGATTGATCGTCTGAAGGGAGACCACGCAAAGGAACTCGCCGCGCGAGATGAAAAATATAACTCGCTGTTCAAAGCCTTTGAGGGTTTTGGCTCCATGGTCAAATCAGCCATCCTGCAGCTTGCTGGTTCGTCTTTTATTTTTAATCATATATTTTGGGTAACCAACGTGAGTCTCTGACTTGTTTCTTGCCTTTTCTTTCTTGACATAGGGCCTGAGGCCCCAGTGTCCCGCTCCAACTTGAAGGATCAACTGGTATATCTGTCTGACTTCAGCCAGCGCTTCTTAAAGGTTACCAAGGAAGTTATGACGGTAATCTCTCCTGCGACTGATGGCCCAACATCTTGCGAGTATTGGATAAATAAACTGCTCAAGGCTCCGCATTATGTCTCTGATTGGAAACGATCCTCTGCTCGCGCCGGAGCCGCGCATGTCTTGACATTGCTCCGAGCATATTATCCAGAATAGATGTTGGCAAGGTTGCTCGCCACGGCCTGGCGATGAGCGCGGATGATACTGAACTGCCAATAAGCGAGTACTTCGATATCTGGAAAGGGATGCGCGGTATGCCACAAAATTTGTTGATAATTTAGACTTGGGCACTTATCTCGAAAATTCAATCTTGATGGGAGCAAGGTGCCAAAGGAAAAGTCCACGGGAGCTGAGTCATCTCGGCTACTACTCCAGCAACAGTATCTGGTGGCCCTTCTGCCTCGTCTGGCGGCGCCCTGATTATTAGGGCACCTGCGACTGCAACTGCGAGACAAGCCGCGCCAATTCCCACTCCTGTAGCTCGGAAGAAAAAAATAATGTGGGACATGCCCGTTAGTCTGTAAGACATTCATGTATTATAAACAGTATTTTGGTGACCTATAAGCAGGTTCTTTTCATGATAATTCCATTAAGTAGACGCTCGCGCGGCTCAGTATTTCCTAGGAACATGTGTGTTCAGGGTCGAGAGCGGCCATGATAGGCAATCAAGCTCGATTGACGCCACACCCCAGTACTTTGGCCGCATAATGCAAGACGCTTCTAGCTTAAGGATTGCCACTAGTTTGGCAAAATTTGAGGTGCGATTGGTACTCGCGATGCTCGTAAGGAGCCCTCAAGGGTCAGTGATATATGAAATTCAAAAGACTCAGCGACTCAATGATAGTTGAGGCGAAACGACAACCCTTGAATGTCAAGGGTGCCGGCTTTATTTCATAATCACTCGATGTTTTACAGGGTGTTACAGGATGATGCAGGCCCTTTAATGCGGGTTTTCTATTCCCCGCAGGCCATGCATACTTGATACTCATCGCACTTAGTTGCGAATTAATACTCCTAACGGAGTGGGTTGAACACCTGATTGGTTCAATTTTGAGTCGCTAAAAGCGACTCGGGTCGAGCATGATAGCTCCGATGTATGTCTCATGTTGAAGCAGAGAGCAATTTGTTAGGCGATTAGCCGCACTGAGCTGCGACTTATGTCGAGTTGAGTTTGCTTTGTAAGGACTCACGATAACTGAGCCTCTTTGGCTGGGGTTGTTGATCGAGGCTGGGTCTATGCACATGCGCCATTTCTTGTCTTCTTTTTGTATCAAAGCGACCTCTGGGGCATTATCTTGCTGATGCGCGACTTCTCGGTGGGTATTTACCATCCGGTGGCTGCATCCTGTTGGCCGCTTCCGCGGTACCTCCAACGCGACTCGTTTGAGCTGCGATTACCGATCTGCGACTGATATCCGTGTGAGGAGTTGGCGATGCAAGCTTCTTCTGCGAGTACTGAGCCTGCGTTCTCGCATTCTAACGCTCTCTGCCTGTCTCCATATATTGTAATAACACCGTTTGGTCCTGGTATCTTTAACTGTAGGTAGACGTAGCAGGGGCGGCGGTAAATTTGACATAGGCTTCTCTTCCAAAGATCGCATGATATGAGCTTTTGACTGCTACAACCTCAAAGTCTAGGAGCTCTGTGCGGAAGTTCCGCTCTGTTCCAAAGCTAACTTCAAGTGTTATCTTTCCGATTGGTCGCGTAACAGCTCCTGGGATTATGCCTTGAATTTCTTTCCTGGATGGTCGCAGCCTCGTCTCGGGTATATTCATTCTTCGGAGCGTGTCTTGATATAGGATGTTTACTCTTCCTCCTCCGTCCATTAGGACCTTACTTAACTTGTATCCCGCGACTTCAGGCGTGACCACAAGAGCTGGCTGTCCTGGATCTCTTACTTCTGGGGGGTGATCGCCGCGACTCCAAATAACCGATTGCTCTGTCCAGCGACGATACCTTTCTGGCGTTGAAATCTGACCGCTCTTCCGGCTTCCATCCGTTGTTTGTACTTCCACTGTATGAAACTGTCCTATGTTTCTTCTAGGTAAAACGTCAGGCCCTTGATGAGAGCTAGATTTATTCTTGTGCTGCATTGATCCGCTGCGAGCCGCATCTGGCGTGTCGCCTTCTTTCCACCTCCGGTAATAATGACATTGCGCCTTTGTGTGACCGCTGGCCTGCCATCTCTCCTGCGATGTAAGTCGCAAGGAACGTCGAAGATCCCCTTGCAGTTATTAGGGAGTAAGGCCTTATCACTCCCTTGCTCCTTCATCTGGTGTGCGCGATGTTCAGTTTGCGCGACTTGCAATTTCCTGTTGGGTTCTGTGATAAGCCGCCTGTCCCCTTATCTGTCTTTGCGTACTTGTCAGCTGTTGCCAAAAGCTGGTCGAAACTATCAATCTTGTGCTCAGCGCGACTTAATTTGTGCACCAGCGGCTCAAATCTACAGTTCTTCTCATAGCTTGTATTGCAGCTTACTGTTAAGTTTTTGGCGGAGCCAAGGATCTCCGCGATTCTCTTGATCCAGTCACCGCTTGATTCGTCCTCTTTTTGAATGCATTGTCTAAGGTTTTTCATGTCTTCTGTTTGGAATCTGTTGATGAACTTGTCCTTCAAGTCTTCCCATGTGCTTATTGATTTTGATGGCAGCCTTAACAGCCAATCCCTGCTTCTCCCTGTATTGCCAAGTGGAAATATTTCGCACGTACTTCCTGAGTTACATCAGCCCCTGTCATGCTTGCCTCGTAATCTTCTATCCATAAGGCAGGGTCTTGGTCACTGCGATAGGTGGTGACTCGCTGCGACTCGAAGTTCGGGGGGAAACGAGTGAGCCGTATTTCCTCTCCAAAACATGCTGGTCCTTTCAATAATGAATAGGAGTTTACTGGCGCTGAATCTTCATCTGAATCAGTTTCAATCTGGGATGGCTGAGTCGCTCCGGACGTCGCGACTCGCCTTCTTCTTTTTTCTTTTTCCAATGATACCTGCAAACCTGCTAGCTGGTTGACCACTTCTTCGACGCTGCACTTTTCTCCTCCCCATGATACCTCGTTTTGCGGCTCATTGGGCGTGACTCCATACATATTTGCTTGTTGTAAGGCAGCGGTTTGCAGTAGGTCGATCGTACGGCGAGCTTCCTTATCAGCTCGTGTCTCCAACCGGTGCTATCTTTGACAATATTCCTATCGCGGCATACGTTGCTCTCTGGGTCGCCGTGGAACTGTGATTTCATCTCTCCTCTGTCCATCTTGATCTGATGTTTTTGCTGCCAACGACGGAGTCGCCAATCTCTTCTTGGAGTTTCTTGCGCTCAGATGTCGTCTTGGTTCGGCCGCCTGGTGCTTTGGCTGCCAGCGACGGAGTCGTCGACCTTCTTCTTGGAGTTTTTCGCGCTCAGCCGCGAGTCTTTGTGCCTCTTCACAGAGTTCCGTCCTGATAGCTTCAATCTCTTCAATCTTGAGGTTCCTTCCTGATTTGGTAGAGATCCCCAAACAGGTCTTGACGGGACGGGGATGGGTAGTCTTGCCGTAGCTTGTTGTAGCTCCTCCAACACGCGGACCCTGACCGGCCGCAGTTCCTTCACCGACTCGCTTCCTTGAGTCGCATCTATAGATCTGCGACTGACGGATCCGACGAAAACTTTTACTGATCCGATGGGAACAATGTATCCAAACTCGATGCGATCTGCCTCGGGTCCCCACTCTGAGTCGTCGATGAAGGGGACCCATTGATGTCTTCAACTTGGCCGATGGCGATGTCCTTGAAGCCTGATTTCGATCCTGCGCGGAACGTGACGCTTTTGACCGCAGGCCCCACGGTGGGCGCCAACTGTCGTGGGTTTGTCACGTCAGGTGTCATAGATGACTTCGTAGGTGTGGGATTACGCGAGTCAAGCATCTCCGAGCTTGGGATCGCAGGAACAAAGATCAACACAGATTTACCCAGGTTCGGCCCCCTCAATGTGAGGTAAAAGACCTACTTCCTGCCTACCCTAGATTGGTATTGATATGATAATCGAGGTGTTACAATGGAGGCGATCCGATCTGGTACTCGCCGTATGAGTAGGGTTTAGGGCTTGATAGCTTGACCCGTCTAAGTCCTGCGAGTCCTCTTTATATACACAGAGGCTCGCCAGGTTACAAAGGAAACTTCCCCCATAAGGAATACGTCCACAGAGGCCTACTCGGAGACTACTTGGTCTTCACGTCCTCCGGGATATGTCTTCTAGATCTTTCTCCTTATGGCGGTTCAATACTGGGCTTGCTCCCAAGTGGGCCTTTGTCCGTGCGAGTAAATAAGCCGCACTGGGCCGCGGGTTAATCCAGAAAGTATTCCCCCGACAACCGGGTTTATAGTTTGAGAGTTTAAACATTTTCAAGTTTTAAGTATGCAAAGAACCTTGATGATGCCAACGATCTTGATTGCTAATCCATGCATGCATGTGTCTTGGCACTCTCGTTCCGTAATGCGCATACGATTCACGCATGTTATCGGCCTAGAAATTGAGTGACATCGGTAATGGAAAACATTTAAACTAGAAATATCCAAAAATTACTTTTGAAAAATAGTTATAAAGCGCCTCTACACTGCCATCCTCTCCAGCTTGGATGTGTGTGGGAACAATAACCGAATTCTGATACACACTTCCTACATAGCCTTCCAACTTTCTTTTAGGCCACTACTTTGACTCCTAGAAATTGGGTGACATCGGTAACTTTGATCCATATTTTGGCTCCCGGAAGCATATGCTCCTAATTTTAAAATGCATTTTGAAATATTGAAAAAGTTCAGACGTACGTCTCGACATTCTATGTGTTTGCAAAGTTGTTTCACGAAAAACAGACCTTTTTGTTGTGTCGTGTGAAAAAAGACATATTTTAGTGCTAAAAAGGGTTTTCATGTGACATATTTTTATTTTCTGCACAAGGCAGAAAAAATATCGTTTTTTCTTGAAACTTGCCTTACACACATATAATATCGGGATATACATGACAAAATTTTGTTTCAATGATCTTGACATTTATGAATGTTTTTTCTAGTGGCAGAAGTAAACCCTTGCATGTGCCAAAATGAATTTCCCGAGCATACACTTCTTCCTTGTTAACACATTTGCCAGTATGGCCTAAACATCACATGAAGCCTTTCTATATGGTAGATCAATCACAAGTAAAAGGTCTTGCTAAATTGTCTAGCGTAGGGATTTTTTTTTAGCGACCACGAGGGACGTTTTTTTTTGGACTCGGCAAAAACAGTACTTGCGTACTGCATATTTTATTGATTTGCTGGGTTTATGGTACGGAGGAATAAAAGTACAAGAGGGTTGTACTAAAAGCAAAAGGAAGATTCAAATAAAACTGTCCACCCAGGCGGCAAAATTGGCATAGTCCTTCCTGGTCGCTCTGAATTTCAACATATTCATTTCCTCTTTAAAATACTGCCCAACATCTGTATGAATTTGGGCGAATCTATTGGAAAATAATGCATTCCTTTTTTTCCAAATGGCCCATAACCCCATCAGGATGATCTCCGTGAAGAAAGGCTTCGCAATTTTATATTCAAAGTCTGAACGCATTCTAGTCCAAGTCTACCAGTGAGCACTGCAGAAGGAGCAAGGGAGCGCCAAAAATTTGAGCAAAAGGACGGTGGAAAAATAGGTGGTCTCTAGTCTCGAGAGCAGCCACGTTTGATAAGCAGTGACTTTTGATGTAAAACTATGGTTGGATCAAACCATCCATCTTAACTGAATCGAAAAACAAATTATAGGTACCCCTAGAGGCGCTGATTATCTGCTTTTCTATTGGGCCGAATACATATAATAATTACGAGTGAAATCTTGAATGTCCACTAGGCATGTGTAGATCGTTTAGTGTTTGTGAATTTTGATATTGTAGTTTTCCACGGGAGTCCTATGGAATAAAATAGTAAGATCTTACTAAAAATACATATATGCAAAGTTATTGTAAGTATTACCGTGACTCAGACAAATTTGGTGGATTTTCTTGCTTATGAGTTACCGTGCCCTCTTTACTCTGACAATATAAAAAATGGGGTTCAAAGCGACAAAATGCCCCAAGAAAGTTTTAATATTAATACATTGTGAATCAGTCAACTTTCATGAAAAAATGAGTTCATTCGTGGTCGTCACTAAAAAGACATGGATAATAGGATGATATACTATAGATGTACTTTATGTGTGCTAAATATGTTTTTGGAGGAGACACAAAAAAATACAATGTTTTTACATCGAAATCCATTTACGAATATAACACTTGATCGTCTACTTGATTTTATTATAATTTTTAAGCATGAGATTAAAAAAGGCCCATGCAATTGAATTATCGGTTATGGTGAAAACAAACATACTTTTAATAAAATATATATATCCTAGAAAGTGTAGTTAATGAATATTTTAATAGAATGGAATCCAAAAAATATGATGTGAAAACTCACACTAGTCAAGAAAAGGGTTCCAAGATAATCGCAAAAAAAGAAGGTTCCAAGAGATCGCAGAAAATGTTCCGATGTCACGAAAACTGTTTGAACACAAACGAAATTTTAACCTCACTCATATGATTCACAAACATTTGTATTCCCGAATAAAACGAGAAAACACTATTGAAATCCTATAAATTATCACTCAGGAAAAGACATTAACTGAAGAACTATTTTTATCAAAAATATATTATGTTCATATTATTTCTAAACCGTGTTTAATTTTTCTTTCATACTTTGTTTTCTATAGTTTTTTACATTTTCTTATTTATTTTTCGAAACATATTTAATCCCTTTTCACTTTTGTCACAAGTTATGCAAGATTTATGTCTACATAACAAATTAAGTTCACACTACTCATAATGAACATATATGGTGCCATATGTACAATTACTTTTACACTAATAGCTACAAAAATATTCATATGTTTCAAAGCAAATGTGCATGACTTGGGAAAAGGCTACACTTTTCCAAATAAAAAATATCCATGTATTTCAGAGCTAATGTTTGTGACTTTGAAATATATTCATGTATCACAGAGAAGTGTACATTTAAGTGCAAAAAATGAAAAAATAAAAGAAAATAACCGATTAGAAAATCGTGCATCTCATAATAATATTCTTGTGTATGAAATTGCATATGAAAAATAAACAGTGCAAAGATACCATTTGCTTTCTTGGGCCTTGGATATTGGGCTTCTTCTAATGAGAGATACAACTACACACGTATATTTCCTCCTGGGTTGGGTCCAATGGCCAAAATCTATATGAGAGGTGGTCGTATTCGCCAGCTTTTAGGGTGCGCCGTTGTCCAACCTTGAAGGAATCACCTAAGAGCATCCTCAATGGACAACGCTTATTGAGCCGCTTATAACTCATAAAAATAAATGGAAACAATAAAAGTAGTAGAGAACCGCTCGTACCTCGCGACGCCAGCTTTTATTTTGGGACGCTAATCAAACCGATAGGAGGCAAAACGAGTAGCGCCGACCATCTAGTTTTGTGGCCGACGCCCGGGATTGAAGCGATAACTACTAATCGACCGGGATTTGAACCCTGGCTTCGGCATAGAAGCATCGTGTTGTGGATGATCTAATGGGCCGTATTATCGCAACCTACTGAGGTGTTGTTTTAAATAAAAAAATTAGACAAATATAGGGATTATTGTCAATTATAAAAGTGAACCCGAGTGAACCATTTTAAAACTCTTTATGAACTAATTTTCGTACCCATGAACGTTTTTTCAAATACATGACCACGTTTCAAAATATGAACATTTTTAATGTAAAGAAACAAAAAAATAAAGAAAAAAAGGAAAATAAGAGGAAAAAAAGAAAAGAAAAAAACTGCCGTCATATTTTGTTTTGGAAAAACAGGAGATCACTCCCGGTTCCATTTAAGAAACCTGCGATCAGCTGATGGGCCGATGGCCGTCATATTAGAGCCAGCCATGTACCATGGCGCGAGCTGCGCACACCGCAGCGGCTTGTGCATTTGAGAGGCCTTTTGGGTCATGTGGATATTGGGTAGAAGCGAATGAATTCCTGTTGGGGGGAAAGCCCGTGAAACAATGGGACAATGGGCCGCCTTTCACGGCATTCCATTTTGGAGCAGTTAACCATCTCCATACTACGATCATAGCCACAACCATCACATCATGTCATGTGTTGGTGTCCACTTGTGCCTCCCGTGGCTTTGCTTGATTTGTGTGCAACTGACCATCGATAGCTTAAAACGCTGTGCGTAGTGAAGATTTACATAAGCCTTGTCCAGCTAGGCACACTATCAGCTGTACTGATGTACAATGGTGTTAACCACGACCACATAGGTCTATTGTATGTGCCACTGAAAATGGTTAGTAAGCTATTGGTGTGTTTCGTGGTTATTTGTGTTGGACGGACAAATGGGTTATGTGATGACAGAAAATATTGATGTCTCTTGTTTTGCGTCAGGATTTTTATGGCAAAATAAAATAAAGGTAAAGTAATGAAACGTACATGGGGTAACAGATTTTTGTAGCACATTTGACCCCAAAGCGATGGAACCATAGAGAACAGAGCTCTTTGACTCATCGACTCACTTTCAAGTCTAAACCCTAAAGCCATAGCAACACCAGTATCTCGGAGGACCTATACAGCGCGTTACGCGATGTTCCTCCGTTCGCGTACCCCTCCATCCCACGCGGCGCGCTAAATGGGCCTGGCCCAGTTCGGTTTCGCGTACGCCATCAGTGTCGTACGTCTGCGTGTCGTACTGTTTCGTGCTTCGTTCATTTTTAAAATTTTGGCACGTTGAACTGTTGTACGGTAGTTTGTATTTAGTTGACTTTTATTTGACTGTTTCGTTGACTGTCAATTTCACACTGTTTCTTGGATTTATTTTGAATAAATATTTTAAATTATTGAATAAAAATCAGAACAAATTTCGAAGAACCATTTTTAATTTGGAATCATTTTAAATTTGGAACCATTTTTAAAATGGAACCATTTTTAATTATGGAACAATTTTCAAAAAGGAACCATTTTTAAATTGTGTAAACTTTTTAAAAATGAAACCATTTTTAATTTGAACTTTTTTAAAATTTTGGAACCATTTTTGGAACCATTTTAAAATTTGGAAACCATTTTTAAAAATTAGAACCATTTGTAATTTTGGAACCATTTTTAAATATTGGTTTTTAAAAATGGAACCGATTTTAAATTTGGAACCATTTTTAAAATGGAACCGTTTTTTAAGTTTGGAACCATTTTTTAAAATGGTACCATTTTTGAATTTGGAACCATTTTTAATTGTGGAACCGTTTTTAAATTTGGAACCATTTTTGAATTTCGAACCATTTAAAAATGAACCTTTTTTATTTTTGGAACCATTTTTAAATTTAGAACCATTTTTGAATTTGGAACCTTTTAAAATTTAGGAACCATTTTTCGAACTATTTTAAAATTTGGAACCAATTTTAAATTTGAACCATTGTAATTTTGGAACCATTTTTACATATTGGTTTTTAGAAATGAACCTTTTAAATTTGGAACCATTATTAAAATGGAACCGTTTTTAATTTGGAACCATTTAAAATTTTGGAACCATTTTTAAATTTGAAACTATTTTTTAAATTTCGAACCATTTCAAAATGGAACCGTTTAAAATTTGGGACCATTTTCAA